>JAJHUR010139542.1:0-12697 GCA_027495735.1 Lutjanus campechanus
GCTAAAAGATATCATCTTTTTCTTGAGCCTTGAAAAAATTAAATATGCACTTTGAGGATGTAATTATCATTTCACTAACAAATGGCAACCTTTCATTTCACATTTTAACAACCTGTCTGCGTTGTTTCCTGAATGAGACTCACCTGTCTAGTCAAACATATTCATTTACCTCGTCTTCTGTCGTTCCCTTTCGTGTCTAATTAATACAGTATTGCTATAGAATTTTTCTTAATTGAACATTAAGGCTACGTGTGTGCGTGGGTGAATGTGTGTGTTTGAATTTTTTGGAGGAGGAATATCTTGTTTGTTTTTGTTGTTTCTTTTCCACTGTGATTCATTAAATATGAAAAAATATATACTGGACCTTTAAAAACCACACTATCCTCTAATTAAATATGATATTAAAAAAAACATTGTTACTGATGTTGATGCTGGTTTTAGACATGTTTTGTTTAAGTGCATTTCTTTCTGAAAAGTATTGTCTGATGGGTAAACTAGATTTGCTGTACCACCTCGCAGTAGAGGGGGTGGACGTGATGCCACAGTGACCTTTGACCTCCAAAATCTAATCAGTCCATCCTTGAGTCGAAATGGATGTTTTGCACCAAATTTGAAGAAATTCCACTGAGGTGTTCTTGAGATATCATTCACGAGACTGGGACGAACATGAGCTCACACTGACGTTTGACATCTCACCACCAAAATTGATCCTTTTTAGCTGCGTTTCCTCTGTCTTCACCAAACAAATATGTATTTTTTTGTAACATAAAATTAAATACGGAGCTTGTTTATTGTTAAGGCATGAATCTGCCCAGGATTTTAAAGTGTTTAAGTGCAGATCTTTTAATTTTACTTATTCTGTACGTTTGACAACAGTGAGCACTGCAGTGTTATCAGAGAACATCTTACGACAGCAGCTTCAGTTGTGGTAAAGTGTAAAGAAACTTGTCTTTCCCTCGTGAAGATGCTTTACACCACTAATTTTATTAGCACTGGCTCCAGCATGTCAGCCTACATGCTGGGGGTTGTAGATTGTTTTAATGGCTTTTGATTAAATTAAATAATACCTATCACCATTGCTTCGTTCCAAGAAACTGGTATGTGACAACTCTCTGCTCTGACAACTCTTACCAATCTAATAATAGTACTGACGCCCACCGGGCCAAGAAGGTGACTGGGCCCCATATGTGGGGAAATAATGAAGAAACAGAAAACAGGTGAAAAAATGTAATTGTCCTTTAAAGATAAACAGCACTACCTGTTGTAATGATTGCGCCAGGTGGTGTTTGGACATCCAGGATGCCGTGCCAACAAAGTTCACAATCTGTAGGTAGCGGTGGAAGTTGCTCTGTATCTCCAGCAGGCTGTGGGTGACCTCCGGCCCTTGGCGCCCGTTGAAGCGCGGCAGGGCCCTCAGCTGACCCTCCTCCCAATGGGCAAGCTGCTACTGGCAGCTAACATGGCCAAGAGAAAAATGATATCCCACATGGCAAAGCTGTTATGGAGGGACGGGTTAAGATAAGGACAAGTATGAATAAGATGTTGGGTAGCAACACTTCTCTGCATGGCATAATGTAGTACGATATATGTAAAATAGCTGCAGGTGGATCATAGAGATGAAGAATAGGGGAGAAAAGGCAAGGTAGACTAGATGTGAAAGGAGAGAACAAATGCATACTGCAAGAAGAGTATGTACGTGTTATATATATATGAGATAAGAACTGAGAAAATACTGAAGGCTAAATGTATTCAAGGTCACATCCCATGGATTTGTAAAGGAGGATATCTGCATTCAACGGTATCTTCAGCCAAAATCCAAGGGGAGGCTTGGTCAACAATAGCAGGGATAGCAGGGAGATGTGCAATATATGAACAGCATGGGAAAACAAAATGGAAAAAAAGCAACCGAAGGTTAAGCTAAAACATGCTAAAGGTCACAGACACGTCAATTTGTGAGGGCGGTGGTGAATGGAGCTGCATCATAACCCCGCAATCAATTAGATCACAACATTCTTTTGCACAGGGCAAACGACAAAGTATTTTGACTTTTAAATTTTGTGTAGGCCTTTACTTGTTAAAATGCCATCCTTCATGTTGAGCATCTACATTGTGATCGCAAAACTGACAAAGTACAAAACCCAGAATTCAATGATTTGCAGATCATTTTCAACTGATATTCAATTAACTACAGTACAAAGACAAATAAAGTTTGGTTTTTTTGTAAATATAAACTCCTTCTGAAATTGATGCCAGCAACGCATTCCAAAAAAAGTTGGACGACACTAATTGTTTAAGTTTTGAAATTAGAAATTTCCCATTCCTGCTTGATATACGACATCAGTTGCTCAACAGTCCGAGGTCTCTTGTTGTATTTTGTGCTTCATAACGCGCCACGCATTTTCAATGGGAGACAGAACTGGACTGCAGGCAGGTCAGTTTAGTACCTGAACTCTTTTACTATGAAGCCACACTGTTGTAACACATGCAGAATGTGTCTTGTCTTGCTGAAATAAGCAGGGATGTCTCTGAAAAGGACGTCATCTTGATGGCAGCACATGCCGCTCCAAAACCTGTTTCAGCATCAATGGGGTCTTCACAGATGCCTCCCAGTTCCCATGATGCCAAGGGCACTAACAAGTCCCCATACCATCACAGAAGCCGGCTTTTGAACTTTGTGCTTGTAACAATCTGGATGATATATCTCCTCTTTAGCCCAGAGGACATGACGTCCATGATTTCTGAAAACGATCGGAAATGTGGAGACCACAGCACACTTTCCACTTTGTGTCAGTGCACCTCAGAATGAGCTCAGGCCCAGAGAAGTCTGCAGTGTTTCAAGATGTTGTTGACTTTTACTTTGCATGATGCTGTGACTGTGTTTACCGACTTCTGAAGTGTTCCTGAGCCTTTATAGTAAAATATTTTACAGAATCACGTGGGTGTTTAATGCAGTGCCGTCTGAGAGATCGAAGGTCATGGATATTCAATGTTGGTTTTCAGCCGTTCTACTTCTCTGGATTCTCTGAATCTTTTAATGATATTAAGAATTGTTGATTGTGAAATCCCTGAATTCCTTACAATTTTGTGTTGAGTAATGTTGTTCTTAAACTGTTGGAATATTTCCCCCCACAAGTGGTGAAACATCCTCCATCTTTGCTTGTGAATGACCTGGCTTATCGAGGATGCCACGTTCATACCCCATCATGAGACCATCACCATTTGTGTTTTTGAGTATTCCACAACTTTCCCAGTCTTTTCAGAGTGTATATATACAAAAATAATTAATTTATCAGTTTGAACATTAAATACCTTGTCTTCTGTTTTCAACAGAAGAGAGGTTGAAAAGGATTTGCCCATGATTTTATTCCATTTTTATTTTTGTTTCACATAGCGTCCTAACGTTTTCACAAATGTAAAAGATAACCTGAATTGTAGTTTATGCAGTGAATCGCTACAAGTGAAGGACTGCAGGACAGGAGACAGCGCCACAGCAATGTCACGGACAACAAAAGGAGAGACGGAGGACAAACAAAACAGACAATGCATTCCCACAGGAGAGATGACAGATAGCCACGGTTCTTATGACAAAAAGGTATGGGCATGGGTAAACTGAGGAGGAGATAAGAATGAAACATCAAGCATTCAGACAGTGTTTCAGATATATTCAGGAGTACAACACAAGTGGCAGCCGCAGCATGAAGACATGAGGTGAAGTGGATGGTATTGAATACGTCTGACACCTATTGCTACAGCATGAGCCTGCAGAGTTGAGAATTTGGACTCCAATCCCATGTGTGCAGGCGTGTGTCTGTATGTGTATTCATGGCTCCGTTTGTGTGAGAGAGCAATTCACCTCAAGCAGGTCTCTGAACCTTTGAACGAAGGCATCAACCAGAACAAAAATGCTGGTTTGGTCCAAGGCCCAGCCTTCGCAGAATGCCTGATGGAAATACAGATGACAGAGAGAGGCAGAACAAAAGACGAAGAGGAGGAGGGAGAAGTGGGAGCAGAGAAACCGATAAAGAAATAATGAGAATGTAACACTGACACTGACATACACAATAAAAGTACATAGAGAGTGAAGGAGAAAGAGCAGCACAAAAAGTCAAGCTGTCTTTCAAACAGATGAGCACCTCAGCATTTTAGAGCTGGGTCTCCAGCTGTCACAAAATTGTAAAGTGCACGAAAACAAAAAGCAGGCTGTCACAGTGGCAAACCGCCATCCATACAGGCAGAGGGATAAAGGTCAGAAAATGATCTGTCATTGGCATAATTGCATCCGCTGAAGTTGTGTATCGGTGGCCTGGCGTTTCTAAGATTGCTTTTCACACTTCATTCTTCCCCTGATGGAAAGGTAATCCTGAAGACACAAAAGTTTATAGTTGCTGCGCACAGTGGAAATGGGAAGGTGGGAAAGAGGGAGACATGGACTTCAGGTGAAGCCAAGGTGACACCAGGTTGACTAGAAAAGTCATCCAACCTCAGCAAGTTAAGACAATGGTTGGTTGCATCAACAATGATTAATTTAATCTAAGGTTAGTTCTTAATTGAAGTTTATTAAACCTGGGTTTAAAGAGTAAATCCAGATTAAAAATCAAGCAGAGCGGGGCGCCCCTGTAGCTCAGTTGGTGGAGCGTGCACCCCATGTAGCGAGGCTATCAGCCTTCTGCAGCGGCTGTCGGCTCGACTGCTGCCTGTGGCTCATTTGCTGCGTGTCATCTCCTGTCTCTCTGCTCCCTTTTCTATCAGCTGCCACCTTTCAAATAAAGGCAAAACAGTCCCCCCCCAAAAAAAGTGACGTAAACTGAAATTGAACAGTTTACTAAATATGGAGATGCTTGCTCACCCCAATTAAAACAAATAAATACATTACATTGTTTTCTAGCAACAGTTAACAAAACACTGCACTGGTGGCTAGCTAGCTGAAAATTGAACATTGTTTGCTAGCTTGCTAAAAAGTTAGTTAGCCTAATTAGCCTGTGGCTCAGCAGAGAAACTCACCTGAGTGTGTCCCTTAACTTTCTTTCAGGAACTTTTTCTCCATCCATCTCAAAAAGGCAAAGAAATTAAACCACCTCAAGTGTAAGTTTTTAAATTAAAGTTTAAAGTTTTGGTGCAACAGAATTAAATTCATTCTAGCCTCAGAGTAAAAACTAACCTGAGCTTTAAAAAAGTATAAACTGAATCTTTCTTAATTTTAAGCTTGTTTCAAAGTTTAGTGCAACATAATTTAATGTTAAACCATGATCTAATCAATCAATTAATTAATTAAAATGTTTTCTTGTTGGTGCATCCCAGCCTAAGACATGACTTCTGAAAGTGATGATTCACTTCAGTAGCTCATGCTACAAAACAGCTTGACAACAAAGTGTAACTGCAATCTAGCTGATGACCTTTTGCTCCCATATTTTTCCTCACAACCCAGGAGTGCTTGTGTAGGCAGTACTGAAGAATTTATTGAATATTTTATGTTCAACCTGGGGGGACAGTTTTGTGTTTTTTTTTCAGTTTCTTTGTAGCTTGGCAGCAGCTACTCAAAGAAAAACAATATGGCATACTAGAAAAGTGGGCATTTCTTCACGACACTGTCACTACAGTGCAAAAGACAGGAACTCCTAAAATGCCTGGCAGCTCAGAGTGTCCATAAACTTTTATGTTATAGTTACACTCACAGAGTGAAACACCACATTTAAAGGCTGACACAAGGTAAAGCTAGGTTGTTCCATAACTGAACCAGCATGTACAGCCTTGAAACTCAACATGCAGCATATATTGTATTTATTATCATGACTGGATCATCAAACAAGTAAAGCAAGAAAATTCCTCCAGCCCTCTGGGGCCTCAAGAAGTACCATGTTTACTCTCTGGTTTGGGATTATTTTATTAACACAGATGCAATTACCCTCCAGGTGTCAGTCATCAACAATGCCATTTGCACCCAGTGTGAAACAGCCCATGCAGCTGCATGGAAGAGACAAGCACCAAGGTGTCCATACCCAACAAAACTATTTGCACCCGCCACATATGCAATTTACACCCGCATGGCATACCACAGACATACCAGACATTTCTAAACCAAATCAAGTAATTTTGTTTCCTAAACCTGTCCAAACTGCAACTGAAAACTGAAAATAATAATAAAAGTTAGTTTCACAGGCCATTAATATGCCAGGCTGTAGAGGTTCCATGGCTAAAAACTATTTAAAAATACGAGACAACACTAAAACATAAGGTAAAATGTTTATAAAACCCAAGTCAAGAGGATTAAAGCAGACTTGTCTCTCAATAAGGGGAAAGGGAAGTTCATCTAACTTGGTTGCTGGTGTTCAAAGTCCAGTGTAAACATCCTGGTACCTCCAACCACATGGATTAAAGCTTATTGCGAGGTCACTTCTCCGTGGACTTGGTCTGGTTATTGGTTGATTAAATATGTGGAGGGAGCTGAGAAATGGTGCAAAAACTAGGAACTTTTTTACGTATTCCTTAACTTGCCCTGTCGTCTCACGATGGTCTCCTCAGGGTCAACCTGGCCTCGCGCCTTTGACAGGTCACTGCTTCCCACGAGCTAATAACCAGCAAATTCCTGACACACTGCTATTCTGGTTATACAGCTATATTTCAGACCTTTTAACTTCCCATCTGCTGTCACAGGCCCCGAGGTCTTAAAATGCTGCTCTACCGGTTGTTCCTAAATCCAGACTAAAAAACAAAGGTGACAGAGCACCTGCCATCAGCCCCCCAGACACAGAACAAACTTCCAGAGGAGATTAAGATGACTAAGTCTATCTCTTCATTTCTTAAAATGCTCTTTTATAGTCTAGCCTTCCTCTGATCCCCAATCTTACCTGTTCTACACCATTTGTTTTTATTGTTTAATTTTCATTATTACGTTTTATTACTTAATTTTATGTTTTATTGCTTATTCGGTATGTTGTATTATCGATGGTGCCATTGTTCTTAATGTTTCTATGATTAACAACTCCATGAGTCCTGTAGTTGTTTTTATCTTGTAAAGCACCTTGTAAACACTGTTTTGGAAAGGTGCGATATAAATAGTTTTTTATCATTAGTATTATTATACATCGTCATCACAGTTTCACTTCTCTTCCCATCTCTGAGCCTGCCGTGGTCACGTGACTACTTCTTCATTTGCACCTTATCCATCGTGTGGGCATCCCCTGTTTGTCATCCTCCATTTACACTGTTGAGACCATGTTGTTGTCATGGTCACCATCCTCATCACTATTGTAGTCTCCATGGTGGGGAGTCACCACGCTCCTCTGGTCTCTGTCTCGCTGATTTACATGCTCTCTTTCTTCTAATGAGCAACTACTGCTGAGGGGTGGAGCCATCAACTAATTGCATCTGTATTTGGACAGAAGACCAGAAGTGGGTGTGGTTGATATGACAAACCTCACCTAATTATCACTGGCAATGCAACTGATGTGAAATATATTTCCACCTCATACTGTCATTTCCATCTCTCTATTTTATTTTTATTTTTAACCAAACTACTCTTACTGTAGCTCAGAGTACTACAACATTATATACAGTATATACACCAAAAGAGTATGTAACAATTTGACATTTCAATCTAAAAATTAGTACTGTGGTCCTAACAGTGAGTTGGAGTCATAGAATAAACAGGCTGATATTTAATATACATTCTATAGTTGAAGAGAGTTTTTGCCCTCCTCCCCAGACTCGAGGCAGGCTGCACGAATAACGCAGGATCGCAAGAAAAGCGCAACATTGTCATTTGACAATAACAAGCGATGGCGCGTCCTACACTGCAAGCTGATCAGCTGTTTATAACTCTGTCACTTGTCTGTCAATGTATAGTTAAGCCTGTTATCCTGAAAATAAAAGCCCACTGCTCCGAAAGTACACACTGTGGAGTTTGAGCTCAGTGACTGTCTCCCTCCTGCCTGCCAGACTCCATTAACATTTTACTCAACTACTCCTTCTAAAAGATTACTGATGATTTCTCACACTTACTCATTTGGCGAAGATTCAGCATTTATTAGAACTCTAATTAATTAACACTAATTAGCACTCCTTTTAATTTACTTAGATAAAAGTAAAAAGTTATACTCTTCACATCAGTGCTTTAAATTCTGGAAATTATATTTTCCTGAATAAATAAGGAGTAATTTCGGGGAGAAGAAATGCCTGTTTCTATTAAACTATTTGTGCTTTCCTGAGTAACGTATTCAGATTTGGGTGCGTCCCTAATGAAAACAGATCAGATGTAAACAAAGAAATCCCTAGCATGGAAGCACAAAGTAAATAAAATAAAACGCTACAAGCTACATGTTAATCTAAATCTGTCCCCGCATATTTCTAAAGAGATGTGTGCTTAATGAAATTACCACAAATTGGCACAAACCAAATTTGGGGTCAGACTGCAGTACAGTTTAGGGAGTACAGTTTTTTTATGCCTATAAATATAAATTAAAAAAATTACACAGCTGTGACATGATACTTGCTGTGCTCACTATAGTTGATGGGTATTTGCAGTAGGCAGGGTACATACACAATGTACAAAGGCTGGGACAGCTTTTTTGCCCCAGCGGCCCCCTATTGGATGATTGTAGTTATTAATCTCACTTAATCTCAAAAACTACACCACAGACATTATTGATTTACAGCGGATGCTACACTGAAACACCAATTATCAGCACAGCTAGTAGGAGACAGATGACTTTAGTAAGTGTAATCTAATTAATAAGTGTAACAAAACAGCCAGTTTGAGTTGGTATGTTTAATTTGCTCAGCAGCACTGCATGATTCATTTTAGATTAACTAAAGTAAGGAACTAAAGTATTTCTACGGAAGCATTTTATTAGCAAGGAAACTTTAAATATGTCGTTTCATCCCATCCCTTACAGTACTGTATATACAACACACACAGACATGTGGGGACATAGGTGAGCTGCACATACATGTAAGGTGGAGGTATGAATGATGAGGTTTTAGATTCATTTTAACAGTAGAAAATACATGAGGGATTAAAAAAATGTGCAGGAGAAGTGAAACAAGACGAAGGGGAGAGGGCCCACATGTGTGACTATCCGTCTCTAACTGCAGATGAAAGGAAGTCGTTTGAAGTTGATGTGGTGCTATTTCTCCAATGACTCAGATTAAACACTGATGCCTGTGCCTAGCAGCACATTCATCACTTCAATGATACTTTTAGTGGCCGTTCCCCTGCTCAGGCGGAAATTAACAGCACTCTGGTGCCCTATGTGTGTGCGCAAAAACCTGCACACACACATACACGTACGCACAAATAAATGCCCAATTCTGCTCACATACAAAGGCATGCAGGTGTTTTGGGTATGCAAAGGCCATGTTTTTCATCTCCCAAACAACTTTTTTCCCCACTTGGGGGACATAATGCTTTTTCTAAACTGTGTCCTCTTTCAACTCATCAGACTCATTCACCGGAGGAGCTCGAGACTCTTAAATTATGCCATTAAAACATTATGATGAATCATTCATTTACCAGGTTGATTATAATTTAAATGACAGATGATGCTTGTGAAAAATGTTAACCTTGTTATGGAGAAAGAAAATGACTACTTGTTAAGTGCTCATGTATGATGTATGTCTATGTTGTACATTTATGTGAGGACCCCAGGAAGAATAGTTGTTACTTACTATAGGTAGCATCTAATGGGCATCTTATTAGACAAGTAAATAAACAAATAAACTTAATCGTCTTAATTGTTGCTTGTGTTTTTATGCAGGAGGGCAGCTGTGTCAGAGTCTTGCACCAGGCCTGTTAACAAAAGTAAAAAAGTTCTGTAAAGGGTCAAAAACATATTTATATAAATCTACCAGAGCGGCACAGGTAAAAATGGACTGTCTGCTCTAATTATATCAAGTCTACTCAGCCACCAGGACTTTTTTAAATTGTGAGAGCCTACGTCACAACCTTTGAACCCACATTCAGCCAAAAATTGGGACGTCACTATCTGGTCCGACAGCTATGTAAGCTGGCTGATGGGTAAAATTGATGACATAATAGGAAGTTGTGGACAATACATTGTCCAAGTCCAACTTTGGGAGAAATCTGGTGGCATCAGAGACTGTGAGAATAACATCAGTGGCTTTGCTGCTCCTGATAAGTGCCAAAAAGTATTAGCTTTTGATAGCCGCAAGGTAGACACATCATCGCTGAGAAAAACATCAACAGCTGCGGGAGCATCTGTGCTGCGCCAGTTGAGAACACAAGTGAGTGACAAGTGACAAGTGAGTGTGTGTGTGTGTGTGTGTGTTTAATCTAGGGCTGCAACTAATGATTAGGGGTGGAACAATACATTGATCTTGATCGATATATCAATTCAATGTTCAGCGATCCAATATGATCAGTGCAAAGTCTTTTTATCTTTAAAATACGCCTTCATTTTGAAATTCTCTGGCACGCTGTGTCACGAATGTCTGGAGGAGCTCAGTCATAAAACTGACAAATCATAATTTATTAGCTGTGTGTGAGTTGATATAAATGTATCTCATATTGATTGATAGCAGAGTTTGTGATATCAGCAAATATTGTACCGTTGTCCAGAGAACTGATTCATTATGATGAAACTTGTGATTTACATGCCTACTAATGATTATTTTCATTATTGATTAATCTGGCGATTATTTTCACAATTAATCGTGTAGTATAAAAATGTCAAAATATTGTGAAAAATGTTCATCACAATTTCCCAGAGCCCATGGTGACATTGTACAACCCACAGTCCAACAGTATGTATATATATATATGTGTATATATGTGTGTGTATATATGTCTCTTCATGTTATTTATGGCAAAGAAAAGCAGCAAATCCTCATATTTAAGTAGTAATAGTCGGCAACTCATTTTAAACTACTAAATGATTAATCGACTAATCGGTGCAGCTCTAGTTTAATTATGGCTTGGGTTGGGTTGCAGGATTGGAGATAATTGCAGGTAACAGGCTGGTTCTGGTACTCAGCTTTGAAGCTTCTGGTTTATCAAATACCTTGCAGAAACTGCAGGGAAAAAAAATCAAGCCTGTTACTTTTTTTTTTTCCAGAATAATCTAGTAGTAGGAGAAGAACAAACTAGACTGTTGATTCACCTGATTCAGACAACTACCTTTATATGTGATTTAATATGTTTATATGAAGTCAAAGTATTTTGACTGCACACTGTCATCTCTAAATTAAAGTATTTTCTTCCCGAAAAGCAGTTGTAGTGGTTGTGTTTATTCAGCGATATGAGCTAACTGACTATGACTACTTTAAACTCTGCTCACAACAGTGTAGGGATCAGAGTATGGCAGTGTGCGGCACATCAGTATTTACTTTCAGACAGTTTGATCTGGTTGGGTGTAGAGAGAAGTCTGGCCTCTAGGGGTCTCTATTGAGGTTTCGAAGGCCCTTTCTCTTGTTTAAGAATCAAATAACTTCCACTTTTACCGAGTGATAGGTTGATGTAGGGTCAGTCTTTATGTGTGTGCACTATAAATTCGCTCATGCACACAGGACATACAGTACTTAGCAGAGTAGTAGGCTATGCAGAAGCCTGAATCAGTGTAATTTGATCAGTGTGGCCCTAACCTCATGGGATAAATACCCAATAAAAGACATTTTGGCGTCTGGATAAGCGTAAATCCATCCAATTTGGGGCCTAATTAAGTGGGACTTACATAGCACACTGGGACAGGCGGTTATAAGAGACAGAAAAATGACCGGAGGCATCAACGTCTCTGCTGTCTCAGGAGAGCTCGAGATCCAATAAGGATGGAAATAAAAGAGGGGTCACTGTGGCTTACTTTAGTATGGAAGCACATCATCAGAATAGACTGACTGACACACACACACACACACACACATACAGTAAGCATTCACAGGCTCTAGCACAAAGACAAACACTATGCCATATGGCAAAAGCAAGAGAAATGTTGACAGATCTTAGAGTGGGTCAAAGGTGCAGGATTAAAAGTGCACTAAGTGATTTTTGACCAC
The DNA here is from genome assembly GCA_027495735.1 of Lutjanus campechanus. Classification (NCBI taxonomy): domain Eukaryota; kingdom Metazoa; phylum Chordata; class Actinopteri; order Lutjaniformes; family Lutjanidae; genus Lutjanus; species Lutjanus campechanus. The sequence continues at coordinate 12,004 of JAJHUR010139542.1, forward strand.
TTTCTGACCTACTCCTGAGGCACTGCAACAGCTGGCTGACCCTTAACCCTTCACAGAAAGTGAAACCATAAATTCTCCTTCAAGAGTTGGAAGCTGAAAAGACAAATATTCCTTTATGCTGAGAAACAGATCATCCCTCTTTTTTTATATCACCCTACAGCTGTGGAAGTAACTAATTATAACTACTCAAATTACAGTAAATATGGATTTTTTTTGGGTACTTGCACTTTGAGTGTTTTTTCCCCAAGTCTGTAATTTTACTTGTACGTAAGTATGCAATCCACCATGTAATCTACCTAGTTACTTTTAAAGTCACAGTTGAGTAGTGAGTAGAATTTGAATGTGAGGACACAATTTCTGAAGAAGCTGCAGGTGCGAATCCTCTCTGTTGAAAAGCTGACACTAAACTGCATTGCCAGCTTTAAAAGTTGAATAATACTGAGAATGTAACCAAGTAACTAAGTAAATTACATGGTGAAATGCATACTCCAGCACAAGTAAAAGTACAGACTTGAAAATCTACTCATAAAAGTACAAGTACCCCCCCAGAAAAACTACTTAATTACAGTAACTTGAGTATTTGTAATTAGTTATTTCCACCCCTGGTAACAAACTCAGAACACACATTCATTCTTGCTTTACAAGATCTTTTAACATCATTTTTTAAAAAGTAACTAATACTCTGGTTGAGAAA
>JAJHUR010139543.1:0-11107 GCA_027495735.1 Lutjanus campechanus
TGATGGTGACATTACTGCAGTAGTTCAAAGTCCATCATGCATGTGATACAGATGTCTAACAGCAGGCTGGATTGAGAGAAAACATTTGTACACTATGACGTCTCTATGTTTTTGTTTTTCCAAATGTGCAAAGGTAACAACAAAGCTTTACAAGTAAGTAAAGTCAGGAAACACTCCTGGTTTGTTGTGGCTGAGAGGCTGAACTACAGTTATTTATGGCTAGGTTTACTTACAGATCGTCACAGAGCTAATTGTTCACTGTGAAACAGTAAATGAATGGGTAATGGTGAGAGGAGGGAAATGATTATCTACAGGATGAGCTACTAATAATTAATGACTAATACTATGCCTACTACGATGAAACTTTAGGATTGAAACTTATTATTATCCTCACTGGGGGATCATGCGATTGTGAGTTTGTGAATAAGTGTGTGTGCGTGCGTGTGTGATCAGCAGACCCACATCTTTCCAGAACTAATCTAGAACATTACTGGACCAATAAACCTATTTTGTGTACATTCATGCATCATGACTGTATGCTGAAGAGCTTCTGTGATTCAAAATTCTTGAAAAACTTTGAAAACCATTTTTTAATGACTTTTATGCTTTTATGGACGAAGGCATTATGTTATTTTAAATTGCATTTTAGTGATCTCATATTTTATATATTTTCATAAAATGTTTTACAATAGTCTGATAGTTATTAATTAGTTTCATAAAGAAATATTATGTATAATATGTATCACTAGATGAAGTTTGTGTACCATGAGTTGTAAACGTAACAGTTTGAGAATCTAGGCCCTAGAACCTTGTTGTCAGCACACAGCCTATAGAGTTCATATTTATGACATTTTATATGAAACAATAATGCATTGAAATTACATTTTCATGTAAACCACATTTCACCTACAAGTGAAAAAGGACTTGCCTTGAGAAATGCCTTCTCACTAATAAATATCTTACAATAACCTACAATTGAACAAATGATCAGAATGATTAAATAAATTTGTGTTTTGTGAGTCCGTGTTTTTGTGCATTTTAGCTCATTGAAAAGAGGTCACAGACGTTCAAACTGAATACTGGATATTAACTAGAAATCAACACTGTTGGTGCTCGCTGGGTTGTTTCAAACAGAGGAGAGGATATTTTCTTGATAAAACTGATTGTTTAATTTGGAGTCTGCATGCAAAAATCACATATTCATCCTCCACCATTACCCATTAATAATAATAATAATAATAATAATATCAATGATTACTTGGTGAAGAGTATGGCTGCACAATTAATTGCTATTGCTTAATATTATTGAAATCGTGATGTGGCGAAGTGTAATATCCAAATTGCAGAGCCCTGCAATTTTCTGATAAAGGAAAAATGTGATAAACACTGTTATAATGAAGTAGTGCTGCAGAGATGGCCCGGCCTAAAAATATTGTTCTCCAAATATAAGACAACAACAACGTGTTTGTTTGGTACAGATCCCAAATGTCACTTCATCATGATTTAAGTTTTTCTTTTTTCTTCAGTGAAAATGAGAAATGTGATGCAAAAATGACCATTCCCACTAATCATATTGCATATTGCAATCACAATTTCAGTCAAAATAATCACAATATTACTTTTTTTTTATCATATTGTGCTGCCCCAATTAAGAGGAATAACACAAAAACTAAACTAAAGAAAATCATACAAGAATTCTTTGATTAAAAATATAAAATACAAAACATAAGTGGGCCTGAACATAATGCCTGCTATTACAGAAGACTAATCTAAGACTAATGGCCACTGGGTGGCAGTATGGTCACCCTGTAAAAATACACATTAAAGGTTTGTTGTTGTTTTTTAATAGCTCGAGTTTGGTGTGGGCTGTAAAAATGTGAACTGCTTTACAGTGAATGAAATCCTAAGCTGGATGTTATAACCTTGAATGCAGAAGAGTGAGACAGCTGGTTAACCTTAATTCTAACATGTATTAAAAAGCAAAACTTTTCAGCCTCAAGTTCATTGTTGGTCTTATCTCTGAACTCACGCAGAAGGGAGTATGTGATTGTATGAGTCTGTTTTGAAAAAAAGAGTTCATACTTTGATGATAATTACTGTCCTTTGATGTGGAGAAGAAAACAATCAATACGGATCAGAAATCCATCTTGGAATAAAACTCCTTCCATATGCTGAGATCTTGTTTGTTAGTTTTGCCATTTTCTTTTGCCCTGTTAACTCCCAGGACTCTGTCGTAAATTCATTTGACAGGCAAAAAGCTAGTCTTACCCTGGGAAAGGGTGTATCCTCCACTCTGTCTAATATCAACAGTCTAGGTTTAATATGATATGGAGTAGTAATTATTAATCCTGGGTCCATTAACAAGCTGAATGAACCCACTGTGACCTCTAACATGCTCTAATGTGCAGCTGAAATGACACTGAGAGTACACTGAGTGGTAACATAAATATACTAATTTATACAATCAGCAATTTTCTGCCAGTATTCCCTCTTTCTTCACTCATGGCAACAGTATTGTCCTTTTGACATAATAAGTTTTAAAATATTCTTCATAGCTCTCATTATAACAACCTGTTCCTCTTGACTGAAGAAGGCAGCATGTCAAAGAATATTGATAACCACCATCGTGATACTCGTTAGCTCTGACTTGGGTTTTAAGTTTTGTTAAGTAAGCTAATGCTGTCGAACTTGCTTCATGGGCTTTGTACTTTAAGACTAACTGTGCTGGCTACAGACATGTCAATTTTAGGCTGATGCTGTCAACATGTTCTCCATTTATTTTTAAAAACCATCTCTTCAAGCCTGTGAACAATTATTCATCATTAGTTCTTGGTTTTGGGATTGAAAGTTTGTTGATGTAACTGTGTTAAATAAACAGTCTCCCCCCTTTTAGATTCTGCTGAGCTGAGGGTGCACGCTGGATTGATAAAACTTGTTCAAGATACAGATCAGAATGTCCTCCTCACCAATCAGACACGGTCACAGTTGTATTGAATACCTGACAAACCTGACAAAGCACGGTGCTGTTTCTTCAAATCAACCTCACAGCACAGGTCAACCCTCTCAGACTCTGCAGGTGTCAGTCCCTAACTCAGCTTCATGCCTGGGTCGACAGCTCTGTTTGTCTTTGTTTTGTTTTGTTTACACTAATATGTTACACATTAAGCTGATGTTGTGATAATACAGAACAGTCCTGCAGCAAAACCACGACAGCCAGAAAGTAAGTAACAACCAGTGTGTGGACATGAGATTTAACAGCACAACATTTTTTCTTTCATCATTTTTCTTATTTTTTTTAGCCTCACCTGTCTACATTTCAGCACGACCAGCATCTAACACCCCTGGCAACAACAAAAACACTTCCACTGACTGCAATGAAGGGAAGGTAGGCGCTCAGAATGAATACAACATCGAGGGTGAGTTTGACTCCTGCAAACTGTCTTTCCACAGCATATTTATGAGTGTTTAAACTGTGACATTCTGTGGGTTTCCTGACACTGTCCTCCTTTACAGCTGATGTTGAAGAAAACGTCTCTCTGGGTAACATCAACAACATTCATGTTTCTGGAACAAGCAGAGGATGCATTGGAGGGAGGAATGTCTACACTGTGAAAGGTGGATCATCTCTCTCATATGACTGCGGTTCAGTTTTGATTAATGTTCAGAGGTCATTACAGCACATATCTCAGGTCACAGAAACAAATTTTGTTAAAAGTCCCAGCACCTAAATCAGTGCTCCAGTTTAAAAAGCTTCTAAAAACCCACCTGTGCCGATTTCCATTTGTATAATATTTTTATACACATCTAACTACAGTATATTAAAGCTCTTTTATAGGTTGTTTTTCTATCTCCGTTTTATTGCATTTTCTGTGTATGATGTGCTCTTAAATTGTGGTTTTATTTCTCTGTCTTCATTTTTTGAAGCATCTTGTAACTCTCTTGAAAAGTGCTACATAAACAGTTTATTATTATCATTATTATGTCTGTTTATCACTAACTCCTTTCAATCTCTCATATTCCTGGTATTTTAACAGGACGAATCACATCCAAGATAAATATTGGCAACATCAGTAATGTTACTGTTGGTAACAACTCGGGATCGATTGGTTCAGGGAATCGTATTAACATTAGCTGAGGTAAGAGGGAAGATAACAGATTCACTGGTCACATAGGACACAGTAATAAATGTGTGCGTGTGCATATAACATGTTTGTGTGCGTTAATATTTTCTGTTAATGTATTGATTATTTATAATCAGGATTATCTCACAATCTTTCTGTCTTTTATTCTATTTTTCATTCTCTTTTTTCTCTCTTAGGGAATCTCTCTCCAACAGCATGAAGTACTCAAATAAAAAAAAGATGTCTTATAATAGAAGTAGAAATGAAAATAAAGAATATATTCCACATTTGCATTTGCATTGTTTCTTTTCATTGATTTTTTGCGCTAGGAACAAAAAAGATAGTGAAAGGTACAGAGGATGTACCAGCCTGACTGACCAGCCCACCAGGAGAGGATCAAAGACAATCCAGTAACAAAGACTGAGATACAATCTAACAAAACCAAACATGACATTTCCACAGAATTAGCTTGAACGAAGATGTCATTCCATGTGATGTCTGTGAGAGCAACCAAACTGAAACGTCTCAAAAACACAGTTGACGTCTAGATTTTTATGAAAAAAGTGGCAGCTGAATGATAAATAACCATGCTTGCTGCGTTGTTCTAGGGATGGCAATGTTTGTCATTCAGTCTCTCAAACACTTTGGTCCAGACTAACACCCATGTGATGGACTTTAATTACATGAAAGCAGCAATAAGCAAAAAATATGCACTAAAAATAAAAAAAATTAAGAACCATGACAAATGCCTTATGTTTACAAATTTTAGTCAGTTATTGAAATTTGCAACAATTCAACCACTTTGTTTTCCTGTGGAAGATATCAAGGTATCAAAAATGAGCACTGCAGTCCAATAGCGATTTGGAGCCATAAATTGTACATTAATAGGTTGAAATCTCTAAGGAAACACTTAGAGACTCCAGTCCCCAGAGTTGTGGAAGCTCAGGCAGGCTGCAATAACACAGGATGCACGACATCCAAGTCCGAGTCCTCGGCTATAAGATGATCAGCTGTTTTTAACGGTCAATTGTCTCTAAATGTCAAGTCAAATCAATTAACTGTTATAAACATTTGCGCCTTCTACAAGATCAGTAATGATTTCTTACGACTCAAGCAGACACTCATTCGGCGAACATTCAGTTTAACTCTAATAAATGTGAAACGTTTTTCCATTCTGGAACAGAAATGTCAAAGCAGGACACTGCAGCTGTAGCCTTGTTGTCAGGGAAGTGAATATTTCAACTTGCTTCCTTATTCTCTGATGACATGGTCACTGTATGATTTATTACAGTAAATATATTACACATTTCTCCTTTAATGTAATAATTAATAGCATGGAAACACTCATCTGGTGTGGCCTTTAGGCTTGTTTTTGAAATAAAAAGGTATTTTACTAATAGTTTTTACATTATTGTAGAGTTGGATGCTGATCGTGTTTGGTGCCTGAACACTTCACAGGGTTTGAATAGTTTTGTTAAGAACTTCAACTATATGGATTTGAGAGCACTGAGAATCACCCCAAACATCTTATTATAAAATTGCACTACAGTGATTTAAATAAAATGAAATGAATAATAAACTGAAAGGAAATTACAATTCAGTGTGATTATCAGGCTAGTGAATAGGTGTATTATGACAAAATGGCAGCAAGGTGGGGCTATATCCAAACCTGTGAACAGAGCTGTTATTGATACACTATACTGACGAAGTGTCAGGACACCCCTCCAAATCATTGAATTCAGGTGTTCCAATCACTTCCAATGGCCACAGCTGTGTAAAATCAAGCACCTAGGCATGCAGACTGCTTCTACAAACATTTGTGAAAGAATGGGTTGCTCTCAGGAGTTCAAAGAATTCAAGCGTGGTACTGTGATAGGTTGCCACCTGTGCAATAAGTCCATTCGTGAAATATTCCACAGTCAGCTGTTAGTGGTATTATAACAAAGTGGAAGCGATTGGGAACAACAGCAACTCAGCCACAGTGCGCAGAAGTCGCCAACTTTCTGCAGAGTCAATAACTACACAACTCCAAACTTCGTGTGGCCTTCAAATTAGCTCAAGAACAGTGCGTAGAGAGCTTCATGGATTGGGTTTCCATGGCTGAGCAGCTGCATCCAAGCCTTACATCACCAAGTGCAATGCAAAGCGTCGGCTGCAGTGGTGTAAAGCACGCCGCCACTGGACTCTGGAGCAGTGGAGACGTGTTCTCTGGAGTGATGAATCACGCTTCTCTGTCTGGCAATCCGATGGACGAGTCTGGGTTTGGTGGTTGCCAGGAGAATGGTACTTGCCTGACTGCACTGCGCCAAGTGTAAAGCTTGGTGGAGGGGGGATTATGGTGTGGGGTTGTTTTTCAGGGGCTGGGCTTGGCCCCTTAGTTCCAGTAAAAGGAACTCTTAATGCTTTAGCATACCAAGACATTTTGGACAATTTCATGCTCACAACTTTGTGGAAACAGTTTGGGGCTGGCCCCTTCCTGTTCCAACATGACTGTGCACCAGTGCACAAAGCAAGGTCCATAAAGACATGGATGAGCGAGTTTGGTGTGGAGGAACTTGACTGGCCTGCACAGAGTCCTGACCTCAACCTGATAGAACACCTTTGGGATGAATTAGAGTGGAGACTGTGAGCCAGGCCTTCTTGTCCTACATCAGTGCCTGACCTTACAAATGCGCTTCTGGAAGAATGGTCAAAAATTCCCATAAACACACTCCTAAACCTTGTGGAAAGCCTTCCCAGAAGAGTTGAAGCTGTGATAGCTGCAAAGGGTGGGCCAACTCCATATTAAACCCGACGGATTAAGAATGGGATGTCATTAAAGTTCATGTGCGTGTAAAGGCAGATGTCCTGATACTTTTGCCAATATAGTGTACATATGTATGTATAGTGTACTGTATATATGTATATATGTATGTATGTATGTATGTGTGTATATACATACATAGGTATATTCATGACTTCAGTAAGATCATTTATATAAACTAGAAAACTTCAACAAAAATTCACAGTTCGTGTGAAGAATCTTTTGAATTACACGAAACTTAACTTTTCGATTGCTAACTTGATGCCACCTTGCTCTGTTACATAATGTGTCATTTTCAAAAAGACACATTAACAACATGATTTATCTTAAGTTTTGACAACAGCATTATAAAATAATGAGAAACTGCAGAGAGGTGAACAGAACTGCAGTTAGAAAATCCTGATAAATATCTCTTCCAACAAATGTGACCTCAGCATGGAGCTTGAGTCCTAAATCAGCCAGCTGTGTATATCGTTTGGTTTATGTAACATTAAAACACAATTGTTTAAACAAAATAAAATATAATTCTCATACTTTTTATCTTTTCTGACTTAAGACTGAGTCTGTGCTTTCCCAGCCACCACACTGCTGATTCACGAGTTTTGTTCATAATTGCTCAGACTGAAAGGGAAGCATCAGCTCATAAACCACCACTAAACGTTAAGGTTAACGTCAAAGTCGAGACTCTTGGTGGGTTCGTGGTTTCATTAAGGAGCATTTTAAAAGAGCATTGAATCTGAAATTGAAAGATATTCATATTGGACATTTGGCTGATTATTATAACCCTACTGGTTTTGAAATGTTGCAGGCATGCTATGAAATAAAATATACGAGAAAAAATAAATAAACGAGGCGATTTATAAAACATTGGCTCAACTTACACAGATAAAAGAGTCAGAGAGAATTGTTAGTTACTTTTGTTAGTTCAACATATCACATGACACAGCACTGACTGAACTACTGAAACTTCTTAGCTTTAAGCTTGATGGGAAATGTGGGTCGTTTTAATATTTTAACCTGTGTTACAAACCAAAGCAGAGAGCCTGAGAGCAGCACAATCAGCTCCAGCTATGTTGCAAAATGTATATAAACTATTTATTCAGTGTATTTTTATTGAGCATCACCCTCACATTTACACGTTTCCATTCACAGCTGAGACACAGCAGGTCTATTTGATTGCTATAAGAGAATTATTTAAACAGCATTTGTACAGGAATGATTTTAGCTGATGCATCACTGTGAAACAAAATCTCACATATCCTCTTTTCTTTAGGGAAAAACAGTTTTGCTGAACAAACAGAACCACCTGTTTAGAAAGTTCATCCCCCTGAGACGCCACAGAGACGCCAAAGATGCACACACAGGACATTTAAAAAAGTCGTATGAGAGTCCACAATTCAAAGTTCATCTCATAACGCAGGACAAACAACAGAAACCAGAGGTAAGACAAAGTTCGAACACCATCTCTGTGTCATGTCTGGGTCAACTGCTGTCTCTTAAAATAAATAAATGTACTATCTTATTTTTATGTTTTTATTTATTCTTATATTGAGGCTTTGACATACTCTCTTTGTGCTAATGTAAAATATTCTGAGAGGAATAAGTAGGGCTTTAACAATTTCTTGAATAATCTGATCACTAAAAAAGCAAACAAATTGCCTCAAGGTTTTCTCTAAATTAGGAAACATGTACAGCGTACTGTGTTTCGCATGTGATGGGATGGATACTGAAGCTTTGTATTAAATGGGCCCCAGGGCTCAATTACCAAAAATAAGTATTGATGAGCTCTGATGTTTAAGGTTTGGTGGAATTTATTGTTGCACGGCTGCAGCGCAGCCTGTCCTCTTCTGTGTCTGAGCGAAGTCAGTTTTAACTGTTTAATTTAATGGAAAAAAGTTGCGCAATATTTCTTGTCTGATTACTCAATCAATAGCTACAATTATCGATAAATACTCAATTACTATAATAATTGATCACTGGAGCCCTAGAAGCAAGTGTACAATATTTTATCTGAACACATTTTTCTGACAATCTTCTTCTTTACTTTCCTCTCAGTGATTCTCTGCCAGATTTCAGCAGGAACAATGTCAGAAGTTGCAAACACAGAGAACATTAAAATTGGCAACAATGCAGGGGAGGTCGGGGCTGCAAATACAGTTGATGTTCAAGGTAAATATGAGTGTGACTGTACTTTTCTGTCAGGTTGTCTTCAGAGTTTCACTGAATCTCTTTCTCTCATGACTACTCTTACAGGAGGTCTTGCAGCCAATACTAGTCTGGGAAACACCACCGACGTCAAAGCTAAAGTCAATACAGATAAGGGCCGCATTGGAGCTGAGAACGAATATGAAATAAAAGGTGAGTGACTCCTCATACTGCTGAACTACTTTAGTTCAGATTCATTACTCGTGTTCAGACGACAGAATCTTTCTGCGTTTAACTTTTTACTTCTTCTCTCAATCCTTTTATTTCAACAGGAGGACTGAAAGATGGTGCAAGTGTTGGCAACACTGCTAAAGTTGATGTCGGTCGTAACTCTGGAAAAATTGGTGCAGGGAATAAAATTAACATCGGCTAAGGTATTAAGTCACATAAGACACAACAGCACATGTGTACAAATGACACACATGCTTATATGATCATTTTTCTTATGAATGCATCATAGCGATTTGAAAAAAACATATATAATCTGAATTTTATTTTTTTTCAATCTCTTTGTCTTTATCCCTTTTAGGAAATGACCCTCCAACAGACTGACAACTCTTCTTAAAACTGATGCACCATTTGCTTCACTGTCATATAATTAAAATGTCTTAGTAGTAACAATAAACAAATGTTAAGTTCGGAATTTTAAATTGACAAAAATGACAGTAATTCATGTAATGAATGTAAAAGGAGTATAAATAAAAATAAATGCCCATCTCTGTACTGCTTTGGCTGAATTACTAAATATGTTTTTAAAATGTGTATTTTTTATTTCTGACTGATATTTCTGTACTCTGAGGGACATTCAGCCTTCATCAAACATTGTCATAAATTTGTTTTGAATGTTGCTCTGTCTTAGTGATGTAGTTTGGGACAGTTGGGATTTTAAAAAATTAAGTATTCCAGCATTTAACCTAAAAATACATGCTATAATTTGATTACACACATCCCTACTCTTCTTCTTACTTTGATCAAAACAAGTCCTTAGAAGATTCATGATTAAAAACCTCCAATGAAAACCACATTTTTAACCTTGTGCACATGTCCATGTGGTGTTTTACATGTGTTACAATCAGGAGTAAAATAAGCAGTAAACTCCATGTCTGAGCATTTCTTCAGTGAGTAAAGAGCAGTCAAAAAAAGGATTCAGCCAGGCTGAGTATATGATGTTATAAATCTAAGGAACCAGTCCTGTTAATTGAGGGATGGCTCTATACATATCATTAGCAGTGATGCCCAGCCCACAGAGGAAGCCAGATGTAGCTAGTTACCGTGATTAGCAAACAAAAGAAGCCAGGAGAGCAGCAGAGGAGAAGCCAGGTGCAGCTACGGAGGGGAACTTATTTTGAAAAAAACAAACAAACAAACAAACAAAAACAAAAAAAACAGACTTCTTGCAGAGCATTTTATATTGATTACAACATGACTGGAGGGAGACTTTAAATTTCGAGCGTATATGACATTGTCTAGCTTACAAAGCTTTGTGTCTAATATGCAGTTAAGCTTCGCAGACATCTCCCAGTGAGTTTCAATACTTATGGCCCATAGATTAATGAATAAGTGAGAAATAAGCACCCTTGTCCCATAGATTCGTGATAAAGGACCCAATGACACTTATACCATGGATACCAACATATCCTATATCTTATTTTGTATTTTGTCATTATACATTGAGAACAAAGGGGAGCAAAGCAACAACAAAAAATAAAACCAAAACAAACAAAAACAAATAAAAAAAGTTACACATAACACTTAAAAGAAACAAACCTATACACAAATACACACGTGTAAACACACACAAAAAAGAAAATGTGTATATATATATTAGTGCTGTCAAAAATATCGCGTTATTAACGCGTTAACGCAAATCAATTTTAACGGCGTCATTTTTTTTATCGCGAGATTAACGCTCATTGTGACCAAGTGAACTTGTAGTTTTTATAAGCTGTGTGGCCTCGACGACGAATCCGCAGCCGCC
>JAJHUR010139543.1:11127-39274 GCA_027495735.1 Lutjanus campechanus
TATATATTTATTTTAAAAACAACCTTTCATTCATTTATGTTTGGATTGGATTCTTCGGGAGATTTTAGCGTCTGAAATGCATTCAGTGCATTTCATTACCGCCAGCTGATGGAGGTAAATCCGTCCGTTGCTTAAAATGTGAATGACTGCTCAAAGTGAGAATGTAGTGTGAAATATAACACTACACGTTGTTTTCAATAAAAAACATTTGCACAAAGCAAGCCTATCCACTTTTCCATGTTGATAAGAGTATTAAAATGATAATTCAAGGGACATTTATAAGAGATAAAAATGTGCGATTAATGTGCGATTAATCGCGAGTTAACTATGACATTCATGAGATTAATCGCGATTAAATATTTTAATCGATTGACAGCACTAATATATATATATATATATATATATATATATATATATATATATATATATATATATATATACATACGTGCACATACAGTATACATACAGTATATACAAACATACATGCACATACCTACGTACACATACTTATTGTAGAGAAGCCAGAGAAGCATTAGGAAACGGAGGCACAGATACAAAAACCTAAAATTGTGCATCCATAATAAGTAATTGTAACGATTTATACCATTATGCAGACAGCTGGTGTGAATACAGAGCTGGCTCTGTGCTGGTTTCAATTAGTGTCATTTCATAATTGCAGAAAATATGAATAACAAGGGTCACAATAATGAGACCAAAAAGTATGGTTGTGAGTTAGACACCTAGTTTGGACAGTTAGAGAGCGGGTGAGGGTTGAAGCTGCGAGTGTTCTACATGTTTAATTAAGGGTCAAATAGAGTTAAATTTGGACATGGTCCCACACAAAGTATGTTTAATTTTTTCCAGCTTCATAAAGAAAAAGAACATCCACTATCCATTCTGAATATGTAGGTGGAGAAGCACTTTTCCACTTAAGCAATATTAATCTTCTGACCAGTAGAGTTAAGAAAGCCAAGAAGTCACGCTGGAATGTTGGCACTGCGATGTTTGGTGGTAGGACGCCAAATAAGGAAGAGATAGGTGAGGGCTCGAGAGGTAATAGAGACACCTGAGAGAGTGGATTAAATACTGAATTCCAAAACATGCATAAGAGGGGACAGGCCCAAAACATATGGATTAAGTCAGCAGAGCCTCTGTGGCATCAGATACATGTTGGATCGATGTCTGGATTGATTCTAGCCAATCTGCACCTGGTCCAGTAAGCCCTATGGACTATTTTACATTGTATCAGTCCATGCCTAGCACAAATAGAGGAATGATGGACTCGATCCAAGATAGCCTCCCAAGTGAGATCGTCTAAGTCAACACCTATATCCTGAGACCAGTGTTGAAGTAGTTCCTTTGGGACAGGGGTCAGACTCTAATAGAGAGTCTATAGAAGATGCCGGCAGTATAGACGGGAAACCAGGGTATCACCGCCATACAAAGTCCTTGACCTGAAGGTATCTCAAATGGTGAGCTTTTGTGATTCTGAATCTGTTGATAAGTTGCTCAAAAGAAGCAAATATGTCATCTATATACAGGTCTTTGACGGTGGCAATGCCCTGATTTAGCCACAATTGGAACGCGTTGTCTGGCAAGGATGGGGAAAGAGTGGATTGGCATGGAGGGGGGTCATAAGTGGAAGATGCTGGAGACCATGGTGGCGGAGAACTTGGTTCCAAATTTTAATACTGTTAGACACAACAATGTTTTGGTTCCGTGTGGGGACTCTGTCTGTGAATGATAAGCATAGCAAGGCAGCCAAAGAAAGTGGAGCAGAGTTAATGTATATCTGAACAGAGATGATTTACAGACATATCATGTGGCTAAGAAAATGCTTTGTCAAAATAAAGTTATGTGGCAATATTTTCATGATTCCATATCTAGTCACATTTAATTAATTAGCAATGAGACACAGCAGAAACGACCAGCCAATTATTTATTTTCTACGTCCAAATAATTCCTCTTCTGTCATAAGTTCTGAATAAATAAATTAAGCATTAGCAATTTATTAGTTACAAATTAATTTCATATTATGTTTTTAATTTCCATCAATTAAAAAAAACTGTTGTAATGTTTCTGTTAACTGTCTAAGCTTAGAGCGGACACTTTCATTTTATATTTGTAGCATCTGTTGTCCAACTAAATGATTATAACAGGCTTAAGCGATGGAGGTGGACGGCAGGTAATGCAATCACTGTATGCCTGAACTCTGAGTAACAACACAAAGACCTACTACAGCAGCAGAAGATTGGAGGAAATAGAAAATGTACTTCTTCAGTATATTAGCAGATGTTTCAGGAGGTGGGCCTCATGCTACATCATGAATGTGTTACCACAAATGCACGTGCCACGTTCATAGCCACATGTGAACATTTCTGAGTACAATTTTTAAAAAGTCCTTGAAATAGAATCTCAGCTGATGTAGCACTGTGAGACAAAATGTCACACAAGTCATGAGTCCTTCTGAGACTCTGTGGGAAAAAAACAACATTTTGCTGAACCAACACAAACACTTGTTTAGAAAATTCCTCCTCTTCAGACCGCAAAGACACGAACACGCATGCACAGGACACTTTAAAAGCAGAGTCCTGACATCTCAGTTCAACAAACTTGCCCCATAACACAGGACGAACTGAAACCAGAGGTAAGACAAAGACCACATGACATCTTTGTCATGTCTGGGTCAACTGATGACTTTTAAAATTATTATGTTATTTTTATTGTGTATTTTATATTGAAGCTGTTGAGACTCTTTAACACTTTGTGCTAATGTAAAATAATCCAAGAGAGAAACGGTGTATAACATTTTATCTGAACACATTTTTCTAACAATCCTCTTCTTTTATTCCTCTTAGTGATTCTTTGCCCATTTAGATTTCAGCAGGAACGATGTCGAAAGTTGCAAACACAGAGAACATTAAAATTGGCAACAATGCAGGGGAGGTCGGCGCTGCAAATACAGTTGATGTTCAAGGTAAATATGAGTGTGAAAGTACTTTTCTGTCAGGTTGTCTTCAGAGTTTCACTGAATCTCTTTCTCTCATGAATACTCTTACAGGAGGTCTTGCAGCCAATACTAGTCTGGGAAACACCACCGACGTCAAAGCTGGAGTCAATACAGATACGGGCCGCATTGGAGCGGAGAATGAATATAAAATAAAAGGTGAGTGCTGGGACAGTTTAGTTCAGATTCATTACTCATGTTCAGACGACAGAATCTCCACGGCAAAAAATTCAGTTTCTGTGTTTAACTTTTTATTTCTTCTCTTAATCCTTTTACTTCAACAGGAGGACTGAAAGATGGTGCAAGTGTTGGCAACACTGCTAAAGTTGATGTTGGTTACAACGCTGGAAAAATTGGTTCAGGGAACAAAATTACCATCGGCTAAGGTACTAAGTCAAAGATTTACTGGCCACATACACTGAACACAACAGCTGTGTGCAAATCAAACACATGCTCATATGTTAATTTTTCTCACGAATGCATCATGGTGACTTGTAAAACTACATAATCTGAATTTTGTTTCTTCACGCCCTCTTTGTCTTTATACCTTTTAGGAAATGGCCTCCAACAGATGGACGACTCTTTGATGCAGCATTTGCTTTACTGTCATGTAACTGAAATGTCTTAGTAGTAACCGTAAACAAATGTTTAGTTCATAATTTTAAATTGTCAAAAAATGACTGTCATTCTATTCATGTAATGAATGTAAAAAGAGTATAAATTATAATAAATGTCCATCTCCTATACTGATTTGGTTGAATTATTTATTTTTTATTTATGATTGACATTTCTGTACACAGTGGGATAAACACATTTGTTTTGAATGTTGCTCTGTCTTTGTGATGTAGTTTTTATACTGATTAAACAGCAGTTGGGATATCAAAAAATAAGTTGAATTTGAAAACACACATGACGTCAGTATCCGTAATGTTAGAGCGCTGACTTTGATCTTTAAACTTTAGATCTTCTCTTTATGTTGAACAAGTCCTTAGAAGGTTCAGTATTAAGTTCGAGTCGCCAGGTCCCAAACACTGACCTCAACAACTGTAGCTGACATCCACAGACGGGTAAAGTAACACTTACGTTAAGTACATGCTGGTTGTAATGTTAGCTCCTTGTCAAGGCTATCTTGGTTTAGCTAAGTTAGGTTTAATTTTGACAAATTATCAGCAGCTAAGGCCTTTATGGTAATAACAGAATAATCACATTCATGTCTGCTTGCACCTCGTGACTGTTTGGTGATGCTGGGGCTCTGTATAAATCGCCCTTCTTGTGGATTTCAGTCTGTACAACAATATCCACTTATCAAGCAATCTCATGTCAGGCTGGGATTAGCCCACAATGTTTACATTTGAAATCTGACTCCTAGTACTTTGTGCTCTGACTTTCAGTTTATACTTGTAGCGTCCGCCATCCAACTAACCCCCTCTCTTGCCCGCAGATGGCTTTTTCACTTGCACGACTAACGGATCAGAATCTGTCTCATTTTAATGTATTCAGCAGTCTGCACCAGCTCTGTGTGGACAAACACAAGGCTGGTGACCAGTTAAAAGGCACTGAAAATGTATTTCATCCACATTTTGTAACCAAGGCAGAGCAGAGTGAGCTCCAGAGAGAGAGCAAGACATGTGAACTTCTTTAACTTGTTCTGCAATGTTTATTCGTGGACAAACTGTACATTTACTGCCACCAGACAACTTTACTACTTAACTTTAATCCCTCTGCTCTTATCGGCAACACCTGCTCTGAGTGCAGCAATCAGCAGCAAGCCTAACACTTTGTTTCTTCAACAGAGAAGATTGGAGGAAATATAAAATGTATTTGTTCTGTATATTAGCAGATATTTGGGGCGGTGAGGTCTTATCATACACAACGTCTTTGTTACCAGTACTGTAACACAAATCAACAGGCCATCTTCATAGCCACATGAGAACATTTCTGAATACAATTTTAAAAAGAAGTTCTTGAAACAGAATCTCAGCTGATGCAGCACTGTGAAACAAAATCTCACATATCCTCTTTAGACTGTGGGACAAAAGCAATTTTGCTGAACCAACAAAACTACCTGCTTAGAAAGTTCCTCCTCTTAAGACCCCAATGACGCAGACATGCATATACAGGACAGTTATAAAAGCAGTCATCTCTTCTCAGTTGAACACCTCACCTCACCTCACCTCATAACACAGGACAAACTGAAACAGAGGTAAGACAAGGACCACATGACGTCTCTGCATCATGTCTCTGTCAACTGTTGTCTTTTAAATATAACAAATTTAGTATCCTATTTTAGCATTTTATATAGAGGACAGTTTCACTCACACTTTGTGCTACAGTAAAATAATCCAAAAGAGAAACTATGTGATCCTATTTTTACGGCAATCACTTTTTCACTTTCCCTGATTCACTGCCTGTCTAGATTTTCTGCAGGAACAATGTCGAAAGTTGCAAACACAGAGGACATTGATATTAACATCAATGCAGGGGAGGTCGGTGCTGCAAATACAGTTGATGTTCAAGGTAAATCTGAATGTGACTGTACTTTTCTGTCAGGTTGTCTTCAAAGTTTCACTGAATCTCTTTCTCTCATGAATACTCTTACAGGAGGTCTTGCAGCCAATACTAGTCTGGGAAACACCACCGACATCACAGCTGGAGTCAATACAGATAAGGGCCGCATTGGAGCGGAGAACGAATATAAAATAAAAGGTGAGTGACCCCTCGCACTGCTGGGAAAGTGTATTTCAGATTCATTTCTCATTTTCAGACGTCAGCATCTTTACAGCAGAAAAAACTTGTGTCTAACTTTTGATTCCTCAATCCTTGTACTTCAACAGGACTGAAAGATGCTGCAAGTGTTGGCAACACTGATAAAGTCGGTGTTGGTCTTAACTCTGGAAAAATTGGTGCAGGGAATAAAATTAACATCAGCTGAGGTTAGAAGTCAAAGATTATTTAACTTTACTACAGCAGCAGATGTGTGCATATGACCTACATGCTTATATGTTCATTTTTCTTGTGAATGCATCATGATGATATGTAAAACTACATAATCTAAATTTTATTTCTTTTTGCTCTCTTTGTCTTTATCCCGTTTAGGAAATGGCCCACCAACAGATGAATGACTCTTCTAAAAATGATGCACCATTTGCTTTACTGTCATATCATTGAAATGTCTTAGTAGTAGCACTAACAGTTAGTAGTAACAGTAGTAGTTAGTAGTAAGAAATGTTAAATTCATGATTCCAAATTATCAAAAATGACTGTCATTCATGATTTGAATGTAAAAGAAATACAAATAAACATTAAAGCCCATCTACTGTACTGTCTTGGCTCTATGTTTACATTCTTCATTTTTATTTATGACTGATATTTCTGTGCTCTGAGGGATATTCAGTGCCTTGAAACTTTTATTTTATTCCTTATGCTTCATTCAAACATTGTCATAAATTTCTTTTGAATATTTCCTTGTCTTTGCTATTTAGCTTTTGTCAAGAAACTGATCAGTTGGCTTTTCAAAAAATAAGTATTCCAGTAAACTAAAAAGACCTGATATAATTTAATTACACACTTATAATCTCCCTTTACCTTATTATGCAACTTCTGCAAAAGGTGACTGCACCAAGTATGATTTAGATTTTTCAAATTAATGAGGAAAAATTCTGTTATTGAAGTGGTTTGCGGAGCTGCTAGAGAATACAGAGACTATTTTGAATCAGTTAACACCTAAATGTGTTTCTATAGTTTTTTTTTTTTTTTTTTTTTTTTTTTACTTCAGGCTTACTTAGACAAAAGAAGCAATACAATAAAAACACAAATCATTAATCCATCCACATTTCATGAGTTAAGTGTTCTTGTTCTCTGCCTGTAACAGTTGACAGAAGAAATGATTTGTGTTTGGTGCAAAGTCTAAAGACATGACTGACCCTCTTAACAGGGGATCACAGGCTAAGTGTGAGTGAGCATCAAAATTTATTATATGTGACTTAGTTAAATTCTGGATTTATGAGGTGGTTAAGGTTAACAAAAATAAAACAAGTACAATAAAAGATTGAAGAAAAAAATTAAATATGCCATGTTTTTAGTTAGATAGAGATTTCATGAGGTGCACTTGAGCCTGGAAACTGAATAAATTAAAAAAAGTAACATATTCAAATAAATAAGTGTTTTATAGAGGACCTACATATAATTTATATAACTAAAATTTGGCTGTTTTTATTCAATGAAGGTGTAAAAAAAAAAACAATCTCAAAATTAATACTAAGAATATATAACAGATATCATTACAGTGTGCATCACAATATGGCAAATATTTGTAAAAATGCATAACATTAAAAATTATGTGTAATGTAATTAACTATTATGTATATACAGTTAATTATATACTGTATATGTGTGTATATGTCATGACGTATGTGTGTGTGTGTGGTCATAAAGTCATATGCAAAAAAATGTTTTAATTTTTTTTTAATATTATTTGAATAGCAATCCATAAGAATTTTTAAGAATAATTTTAACAGGAAAATTCTAAGTTCTCAGTAATGAAATTCAGCTGATGCAGCAGGGGAAGACAAAATCCCTCTTTAAACTCTGTCAACTCTGAACTTGTGCTGAACAAAAAGAAAAGAAAAAAAAACCACCTTCTAACTACAAGGAAGTTCTCCAAAGAAGACGTGCAGAAAAAACTGACAAAGCAGAGTCTTCTGTCCTCATATCAACAAGTGCAGCACTTCTGAAACCAGAGGTAAGATAATAACTGATTGCGAGTCTGTTTGTGTCTATTATCAATGTCAAATTCTCTGTCTTTGAAGTACAACATCTTATCACTGTTTATATTTTTTAAATTTTGTTTTACATTTACATCTCAGACATTCAGCTGATTCTGTGACTGATGTCGTAGTCTTGACATGAGGTTTTCATCTCTGTTTTTTTTTATAGCAAACACAGTTTTACTTCCTTTAAAGATTTCGTCTGTGAAGATTTCAGCAGGAACAATGGCACACAGTATTGGTAACAGCAGTGACATTTCTGTTGGGATCAACACAGGGAAGATTGGTGCTGATAATGTCATCAATATTAGTGGTGAGTCCAACTTCTGCATACTGGTTGTTGTTGATAACGTTACTCTCGAACTGCAGCTGCAACTAATGATACGTTTCATTGTCAGTTAATCTGTTGATTATTGTCTCAATTAATTGATGAGTTGTTTGGGACATAAAATGTCAGAAAATGGTGAAACATGTCAAGCTTAAGATGGCATCCTCAAATGTCACAACCCTAAGATATCCAGTTTACTGTCATAGAGGAACAAAGAAAACAGAAAATATTCTGATTTATGAAGCTAGTATCTAAGAATTTTGGCATCAGTTCACCCATTTAATATCCATGACTTACACTGAGAAATCAGGATCTTTATGACACTGTTCTGTGCTAGAGAAAGAGTACGGTTATGTAAAAAAAAAATTCTTTTGTTCTTTTTCTTGGTATTTCAAAAGGAGGAACAGGAGGAGGTAACAGCTCTGGATCCACTGCTTCAGGGAACACTGGCAAAGCAAGCAGTGAGTTTTGTGTCTCATATTGTTAAAAGAGTACTCCGCCAATTTAGCCTCATGCTTACATAACATTGTCAAACTCACAACGGACAAAAAAAAAAACCTGGTGCCTACATTACCCACAATGCAACTCAACCACCAACAGTTCAGTCAGTGATTCAGATATGTAATGCTATTAGCACTGATGTAGTCTTGAGCTGCTAGCCTCTAGTAGAGAGGTCAGGTAAGCTCACCTCTTCCCAACTCCACACATTAATCTCTGTGGTCGTATTTTGAGCTTCATAGTGCAGAAGAAAATTTCAATGAGGAACAAACAACAAGTGTTCCCAAGCCTACGCAGTATCCTTTCTACAATTATGTGGGTTTTTAATGCTCTTTTTAATTCAGTCCCATCTGAGGGGTCAAAGGTCACAGGCATTCAATGTTGGTTTTCGTCCTTGCCCCTTGCAGAGATTTCTCTGGATTCTCTAAATCTTTTCATGGTATTATGGATAATTGTGCAATTATGTGCTGAGAAACTTTGCTCTCAAACTGTTGGACTATTTATCCATGCACTTCTACACAAAGCGGTGAACCTCGTCCCATCCATGCTTGTGAATTACTGAGCCTTTTGAGGATGCCCCCTTTAATACGCAATCATGATACTGTCACCTTCTAGCAGTTATCCTGTTTACCTGTGGAATCTTCTCAACAGGTGTTTTTTGAGCTGTTCACAACTTTCCCAGTCTTTTATTGTCCCTGTTCCGACTTTTTTGAAGCGTGTTGCAGGCATCAAATAAAATGATAAAATTCCCAAAGTCACTGTAAATATTGTCCATCATCAACGGAAGTTAGCGAAAGCTGTCCAGATGCAGGCGCAGCCTGCAACATTGGCTTTGAAGAGAAGTTTTCAAGAGTTCCTAATAGTGAGCTTATATCTGATTTCCAGATCATAGTCTGTGAATTCTGTATCTCAAATTGAGAAACCAATAGAAGTGAATTGTTGCATTATTTCTAATTTCTTGGCCATGCTTTGTATCTTAAAAGGTGGAACAAAAGAACAGTCGAACACTGGCAACACAGGAGGAGGAACTGGAGACAACTCTGGTTCCACTGCCTCAGGGAACGCCGGGAATGCGCAGGGTGAGGTCTGGTTCTCATAATTCTGGGAAGTTAATAGGAGTGGGTGTTTAATGATTTCTGATTCATAATTAAGAGATCAGAATCTGTGCAGTAAGACAGTTCATGTGATTATAGTTGTATCTATTTCTTATTTTTGTATTTAAAAGGGGGAAAAGCCGTCAATGTGGGCAACATAAGTAACATGACTGTTGGAGGCAATGCAGGGGACATCGGTGCAAAGAACAACTGCAATATAATGGGTGAGCACTGTGTCTCATGTTGTTGGGAAGTTAATAAAAATGGGTGTTTTCATGAAGTCTGATTTGTAACTAATGTAGTAAGAGAGGAATCTGTGCACGAAAAATGTGAGTAAACGAATCAATGTGTTTCAACAGGAGGAAAAGGAGTTCAAGTCGATATTGGAAACATAAGTAATGCGGGTGTTGGATCCAACACTGGAGGCATTGGTGCAGGGAACAACTGCAATATAATGGGTGAGATCTCTGTCTCACATTTCTGGGAAGTTAGCAGAATCGGGCAGATTCATGATTTATGTTTTGTTAATGTGCAGTCATAGTGAAACAAGGAACAAATTTATGCAAAAAGACTGTACGATGGTTCCTGATAAGATCCCACAAACACTGGATTTGAGATAAGACACTAATATCTATATATAAAAAGTTTTTAAAAAGCTGATAGTGTATATTTCTTCTTCTTCTTTTAGATAAACTAAAAACATAAACATTTTTGGTAAAGATCATTTAAATTACTTTTTTTTAAAAGCCAACCTTTGTAGTTAAAAAATAAACTTGTCAGTGCTCAGATACAACGGTATCGCCTTTTTAATGATCTCAAATTTAATTTATCTTTGGCATTTCTCCACTGCAACTTTCTGCACTAACAACATGTTACATTTCATCTAACATATACACCAATACTGATGTTTCTGCTGTTAGTTATAGGAGCAATATGTAGCCATTGCATGTACAGGAATAAGTACTACAGTCCAAATAAAGAGTTAAAGCCACAGACTGTACATTAAATAGGTTGAATCCCTATTTAATATACAATTTATGGTTAAAACAAGTTGTTCCCCCCATCCCATCCTCTCCAGACATGAAGCTCAGACAGGCTGTAGGAACACTGTAGGAACACAAGACAAGCACAACATTGCGGTTTTGTAAACTGATAACAAGCAAAGATGAATCAGTTGATCAGCTGTTTATAACTGCAAATAGTCTGTCAATGTAAAGCAAAACCTGAAAACAACAGTCCACTGCTACAAAAATAAACACAAAAATAAAGACTCCATTAACATATTCAATTTAACGGTTATACACATGTACTCCTTCTAAAGATTTATTTATTAATGATTTCTTACGATTCAGACACTTCCTCATTTGGTGAAAATTCAGCATTATTTTGAACTCTAGTTCAGCCTGAAATAGAAATGTCAAAGTAGGACACCGCAGCTGCAGCTGGTTGTCAGACAAATTAGTATTTCAGCTCAACAGGTTTCCTGAATCTTTGATGACATCTCATGGTCATTTTATGATAAATTGCAGTAAATATATTACAGATTTTTACTTTAATGCTGACCTGACCAATATTACACTTGTGGAAATTTATTGCACCGACAATTTTTTTTTCTTTGTCATTCTTTCATTTATTAGTTTATTTTACAGGGCACAACACTGCTGTTAATGCCCCAGAGTTAGCCAAGAGGCTATTTTTCACCTGTAGTCGCGCAGCGCTAATGCCTGTGTATGACCACAGCCTTTTTCATCTTGTAATGATAATAGTCTGGATACCACAGATCTGATTATAATTAGCAGTGATTCTGTACTATTTGTTATTCTTTGCATTTCGACAGGAGGAGAAGGAGTCAAAATAGGTATTGGCAACATAAGTAATACAACAATTGGGGACAATGCAGGAGGCCTTGGTGCAGGAAACAACTGCAACATAATGGGTGAGTCTTCTGTTTTATGCTGGAAAGGACTGAAGATTTCATCATTTCTGACTGTGATTTTATTCTATTTATTTTTCTTTGTAAATCAACAGGAGGAAAAGGAATGATTGAAGTAAATATTGGCAACGCAACGAATGCAGGGATTGGGTTCAACGCAGGAGGTTTTGGTGCTGGGAACAATGTCAACATTAACTAATGTAAGGATGAGTTTTAGTCGTCACAGGGACACAGTTTGGATGTGTTCAAGTACACGTTTTGTGTTGGTAGGCATTACAAACACCAACATTACTTTTTAACTGTTTGTCTCTGTCTGTTTCTCTCAGGAAATACAGGAGATCATGGATCACAGTGCTGTATGACATCCTATCATTGAAAAATACTGAAACAACAGAGACAACACAAATGATCGTTCATTACAATTTTCTCTGTTGTGTGCCTTCTGTTGTCTCAAAATAAACTCTGTTGGCAATAACTGTTTTATTGTCTTATTGGACAGTTTTGCAGTATTTAATAATTAGTAGGTGGTGTGACAGAGTTATTAAGCATAATAATTAAACTACTACAAGTAAAAACAGATGAAAACACATTACTATATATGCGCAGTTGTATTTACAGTAGCAGAGAATGAAATCAGTTTCAGGGAAGCATTAAATTACGCTGACAGTCCAAAACTTTACTCACTGCTGGTAACTGTGACAGTTTTACTGTAAATTAATGATGAAGTCAGCAGAATTAATTTATTTGATGAGCTGCTCAAACTGAGCTGTTTTGAATTTGGTTTATAGGAGTACATAGAGGTGTTTTTCAGTAGGTAAAGAGGACAAATCAATACTGAGAATCCAAGATGTTAAACATTATAACATGCATCAACAGCTATGTCATAACCAACCAAATTCATATTACATTATAGTTTTTTTATGTTTAAAGAAATTGACTGTGTTAAAAATGTCAACATTAAAAAGAAAATACACCAGATGGGACCAGTTTAAAATGATGTTTATCAGCCACAGTGCTGGATATTAAAATTGAATTGTGACAACCTTCTATATCTTATAATCTCAAAAGGAGATGATGGTATTCGTGAGATTTTATTTTCTAGATATACTACAATGAAAATATAGTTAAGAAGTACAGCAATAAACACATCATTATTTCAGGGTTGGCTACCCAAACTGTACGTGGACGATGCACATACAAAGTATTTTAAGTATCTAGATCTTTAGTAGATGTAATGTTTACCATGTTGACTATTTTAGTTTAGCAAGTTGACATGCTAGCATTTGCTAATTATAACTAAATACAAAATATGACTGAGGCTGACAGGAAAACTTTTGCAGATATTTGGTCAAAAAGCAAAGTACTGAGCTAATTAAAAATCTCACCTGAGGATTACATTAAATGAAAAGTCAGGGAATCATCAAAGTCCTAAAGATTCATCCTCTGCGGGCCATTAACGTTTGTACAAAATTCATTTCAACTTATCAAATAACTGAGAGAGATAATTCAGTGTGGATCAAAGTGGTAGACGTCCTAGCTGTGATTCAGGAGTTGTGGCCTTCACAGTCTCCAGATCTTAACCTGACTGAACACCTACTGGAGCAAAATGTTTCTGTAGTTTCATCATGGGTACATCCCAAGTCTCTTTAATTGCATCTATGCGTCCCTCACTTGTGTCCTCTCTTGCATCTTAGTCACTCTGGATTCATGGAGAGACGCAAGGAAACCATGCATGGAGAGAAGACATGACGAAATCTGTTTTAAGAGACATGAGACGTCCTGTCCTCTGTAGAGTCACATGAAGTGACGTCCGTTTGTGATGAGAGAAGCAGCTGATCACAGCTGGATCAAACTTAATGCAATTGTGCACCACTTCTCTTCTGGGGGAGAGACGGTTTCATCCGTAGGATGTATGGATCCATCCAATATTAATCAGTTAATTTTTATTACACACATTAACTGAATTCTGAGCATCACAGATCTGCAATTAACAAACACGTTTAACTGGATGGTGAACCAGGAAACAAAATATGAAACTTGGGAATGATACACTTTAGTTTAATATGTTATTTGGATTCACTCCGCAACAAATATCCAGTCATTCTGTGATGAATCAGATCAGTCTGATTAGATGCAGCATCCAATCAGTAAATAAGGAGGTGTGTCAGCCGGTTAATAAGACTTTCATGAAGGCTGCTCTCATGTATCCAGGCTCATCGCTCCTCCAAGCTAAAATAAGAGACTTAGGACAGGCCAGCAAAACGGCGGACCAGAAGAACTTCCAGTTTGTGTGAGGATCAAGGAGCTTGGAAATGACAAATAAGAGACTTGGGATGTTCCCTCCCAGTTAGGCATAAACTTTCATTCATAATCCTAATCCTATCTATAATTTAATCTTATAAATGTAATATTTTTAAATCAGTGCCTCCAGTATTTGGATCAAGTAGCTTGTGAAAAATAAGGAGTGTCAGGCTAAGTGGGTTGTAGAGCTGTTATTACAGTGTGGCGTGTACCTATTAATCAACATTTAGACAAATAATATCAGAGTAGACTCAGTACTGGCATGTACCAAATATTAAAGGACATGGATCAAGACCAAATAAACTTGATCTGAACATTTACAATAAGACATTTTGTACTCTTCTTTTTCCTCTTTTCATTTTGGCGACCAAATTGCTAAGCTGTTTCACAACACACTGGGAACACATTGCTGTGAGCAGCTGTACTTCACTTGATGTCTTCTGCTTTCAAACCTTTTTCTCGCCACATCTCTTATTTTACTTCTGCTCTTTTATTTTCTCTATTAATCTTCCTATTTGAGTGCAGTCGTCAAAAACTGCACGAGACAAATATTATCAACCACAAGGAAACGTGATTGACAACATGTTCAGTAAACCACTGGAATGTAAATGTGCATGTACACTTAACCACACACAAACTCTTGCACGTATCATGTTTGACTGATGTCATGACTTTCAGCCTCCACGTGACATTAGCTCACAAATGTTACAGTTACTATAGATAAGATAAGAACAATATCAAACAAGTGAAATATGAATAAAAAAGTAAAAAAAGTAATATTTTATGATAACTGAATGTGATAATATTGAAAGTAATTGTAAATGTCAATAGTCTTTTGCTAGATCCTCCCTGACTGATGAAAATGTTCAGATACCATTGTTTTCTTGCTGATACCCAGGGTTCCTACACATTTTCCATTTCAAAATTCCAGACTCACATACCCAGACTTCTTGGTCACAAGAGAATCTTAAGCCAACCTGGGTTTATGTTTGGGATTGTCGAGCCAGCCCTCAAAAACTTGCATTTACGCACTGTGGACGTTCAGTCCACACTCCTACAGCCTTGTTTATTCATTGTGTGATCTCAGGTCATGACTCAGTTGATGTATGACCTTTGGGAATGACTGCTTAAAGTGGGTGTGACTTATTACAATAAATCAATATAGACATTTCACAATCCAAACTCCAAACATCAGCTGTGCGTCCTCGAGAGCTGAAATTTCTTCAGCACATCTGCTGAATTGTGACTAAACTGCAACCTGTGGACAATTCAAAGGTCCATCACTCCATATTTTTTACATGCCAAATCAATTAACTTCTACACCCACAAGTCTTCATTCAAATGCGACCAAAATCAATACGGTCATTCTCTACATGGCCGATATCAAGTCTTTCAAATTGTGTTCAGATCAGTCAAACAGTGAGACTGCAGTGATATCTAATATCTTGCTGTAATTTTCACTGTATGCACAATGTTTTCTTTTTCACTCAATGTTTCATGAAACGTCACCAAAGTATTTGACAAAACACCTGAAAACACCAGAATGATGAATGATTTTTTTCAGAACTTTATCACCAAGATTTTGACCTTTTCAAGTTTAAACAGATAAAAATGTTCCAGTTTTGTTTTGATGTGATTACCTCAACTTGTATGAAGGTGTGTAGAAACCACATTTCCCCAGTGGTGCAGTCTACAAGTCACCTTCTCTGGGGATCCTGAGGTCAAGGGATCAAATCACCATGTGAACAAGTCCCACTTGCCAACAATGTGACATCCTCTGCATGGCTGTGTGTTGTGTCTTAATAATACTTGTTTCTTACGAGCATCCAAATATTCGTAACCTGCTTGGAGCCTGTTTACTGCCACTTGCAGCTAGATTTGTTCTATGACCTGGCTCAGGTTAAAAAAAGTTGTTGCACGGGATGCTGCTGGGAAATATCAGGGTTCAGTTTAAGGCTGATAAATTATGTGACGTCAGACACGTGCTTAGACTCTCATACAGCATTTTAGGCAATATTGGAGGAATTTTCCACTACTGGTACCGGTATCGGAGCAACCCTAGAAAAAGCCCACATCTTTCAAACTCCACACCCGCAGTTGTGGGAAAACTATATACATATAATAATCAGAAGATACCTGACCTCTTGTGGAACACTTCCTAGTTTCTTCAGCTAAAATGTGACCTCACTTGGATGAGAAAGATTTTTAGATGAGGTCTTAAATAGATCAAATTCAGAAATATAAATAGATGGCAAACAAAATAAAATAAAATAAAATAAACGAGGAGGGGAAACAAATACAGATGTTTCCACACACGGCAGGACAAGTCAAGGCATGATTTTATGTGTATAAAAATCTTGTAAATCACATGTTGTGGTCTAACTGAACACTTGCAAGAGATTACATGTATGGAAGAATGGTGTTGTTTCTCACCACGTCCTGTTTTACTTCTGTTGTTTTATTTTCTGTTTGTCTGTTGAAGTGTAGTCATGAGAAAGTGCATGAGAAATACCAGGTAGTGCAAGGTAACGTGATTAACAACATGTCCAGTAAAGCACTGACATGCATATTTGCATGCACACATAACCGCACACAAACACCAGCATATATATAATCATGTTTCATATCACACTGCCCACTCAGTCACCTTAACTAAGTAACCCAACATGGTCCTCAACAACTTTCTTATTCTAGGTAATATATTACAGGCTTTCTAAGAACTAAGAAGTCTGCTGGTTCTCCATACACCGCACACTGATGCCAGAGGAGTCTAATGGACTTAGATAACAAATGATATTATAGAGCTACAGCTCCACTTGGGCTGTATTCCACTGTGGGAATTTTTCAGAGTGCTACGTCATGATCATAAACTTCACACTCAGAATTCAAATAGCCAGTTTAAATGGCAGACATGGCCCCTGGCCTATTTGAAAATGATAAATTGTTAGAAGTTGTGAGAAATCTCTTACTTTCTGAGATGTTCATGTTCTTTCAGGAAGAGCTCGGTCCTTCTGTTATTCACTCCTGAGCTGCTCTTGTAGGACCTGAGTATGAAAACAAAAGAGAAAGAAACATCAATGGAGATTTGGTTTGTCAAACAGAAATAGGATACAACAAATCATACACTTTCTGTCTTTTTTTTGCATTTATTTAATAGAGACAGTAGAGATCAAGATGGGAAATGAGGGATGAGAGAATCCAACCATGGACATGTCATTACCATGAGGCCACCAAACACCCCCCGAAAACAAACAAAAAAAGAAGTTACAATCCAACCAGTCGATATTGAGATATTGTACAGGATAAGTCTTCACTTTGACATGCTGGTGCCACTCAATGAAAAGTGAGAGGATCACCAAATTCATTATTATTTATCCTCTGGGGAGCATTAATGACTTTGGAATATTTCATGAGAATCAATCCAGTAGTTGTTGAGATATTTCTGTTTGAGCTGAAACAGAAACTGAATATTTATCAAAAATCTCATTAATATTTTATTAAAGCACCAACAGTCATCCCCACAATATAGTCGCAACATTGATAAATATGAATATCAAGGTACTTTGTCAAAAATATTGTGATATTTGATTTTGTCCATTTCCCAGCCCTAGTCTGGACCAAAATGGACTGATTGACAGACAAACTGAACTGAAGTATCTGAAGAAAAATAACGTTTAATATTTTGAAAAAGGGGCAAAAATGAGAGTAAGGTTGCAGAGCCCTGGACTAAGGTTATTGTAAGGTTTCTTAAATCATTTTATTCTTAATGTGAGTTTACAATAATAACAGAAAAATAAAATTCCTTTACATACAAATATGTGTGAATTCTTTGTGAGGCCCAGCTCTGTTTGGTGGTGCTATAGTTTAACTTAATTGCTCTTTTTGGGCTTCTTCATGAAAACCTTTAGCATCATGTGACCCAAATCTCCATAATCATGTTTAAGCAGCTTTGCGACTGACCAACAGAAGAAGTCACCACCAAAAACAAGTTTTTCCCTGGTCTGTGCTTTAGTCTGAAAGGAGTATTTCACTGCCTCCTATTAACTGATGCCTGGATGCTGATTATGTACTTCCTGCGTTAAGGCTTTTAAGTGATTAGCTCTGCTTAATCCACAACTCTGTCCTCCATCTCTTATTTACACCATCCCCTCCCTATGTGGACTGATCATCAATTCATCAGACATTACCTCCTGTGCTGCCCCTCTCTCTGCACTGTTCCTTCACACCTCTCATCTCTATGAGGATAATTACAATTCACTTTCATCATTTTTGTAATCAGTCAACATCACATCACGACAATGCTGCCCTCCCTCTCTCTCTCTCTCTCTGTCTGACTGTCTTGCTCTTCATCTCTTCCCCTGAAAAAGCATGTCTCTGTATCAGGCAGGCCAGATGTAACCACTATCCCTCAGCTTTGGCTGAATGAAAGCCTTGCGGTTTGATTTACTGTAGAAGGCACTTAGGAAAGATATCCCCAGAGAAAGAGAGGGATACAGACGCTTAGAGTGAGAGACCAACAGAGAGAGGGAGGGATGGAGGTCGGCTAATAAGAGGAGGTGCCTCTTATTAGAAGATGAAACATGATAGAGGGAACAGAGACTATCAAAGGGCGGGGGAATTCAGCAACAAACTGGACGTTTCTGCCTCCTCCTGGTTAACGTTAACATAGCAAAAGTCCACAGAAGAGGGGGAGAAAGAGAAGGGAAAAGAAGGGAAGGAAAGATAAGAAATGGATCAGAGAAAAACAGGGAAACATAAAAATAACATAATTCAAAACTATCTTTTTCCTACTGACATTAATGTCAAAGGAGTGTCTGACTCTGAACCAAATTTGCCAGAACTTTTCCTCTGCTTCATCACAGGGGCATGCATCATTTAAAACAAAAGTATCTATTTTTGTATGTATTCATTAAGAGCTGAAATGATCAGTTAATTTGTTGACTGACAGAAAATTGATCTGCAACTGTTTGATAATAAAGAAGGGAAAGGAAGGAAAGATGAAAATGTTAGAAAACCAGGGATGGAATGAATTAAGGAAGGAACGACTGACTGTCCCAACATAACGCAGGTGGTACCCGGTGCAAAGACATCAGGACAGGTGTTATATGATCAAACCTCTTAGATCTTTTGACGACTCCAGCTGATTTGTTTTGTATTGTCAATTTTTCATCAATTTCAGTTCTTATTGATTACACACATCTAAACAGGTGTTCTGCACAATAACAACATGGTGAAAACCATGAGAGGATAATGTTGCATTTGCTAAAAATACAGAGTATCTTTGATTGTCAAGCAATGGATGCAGGTGCTTACTCAATGTCTCTGTGAACAGAGCCCAGCAGGTCCTCTCGCTCTCGCAGGCTGAAGAAATTGCTTTTGGTTTTGTGGAACTCGTGAGTATAGTCCTACAGGACAAAACATTTAAGTCAGCAAGACATGATGACACTGACAGAATGGAAATTAAGAAAGCCAAAATGTTACAATCTCACAAATGTTTCTTTGTCAAAATATGTACTTAATACTTAAAAAAAAAAAAACTTTTACTTTTACAATTTTACATACCTGTAAAATGTCTCTGTGCCTCTGTAAGGTGTGCATCAGCGCTGCGTTATGTGATGAAGCTCCTGGCGTGTTTGTGTATTCTGCCATTTTGTCGTTGACTCCTGTAAGCTGCAAGAAAAGAGATAAAATTGTTATGAAGTAACCATAAAAACTATGATTTTTTGAAAGCGTTCTCAAAACTACTCAGCAGAATTTAACTTTGCCAAATTATCATTTGTTATATCAGACTACAGTAATACGATTTTTTAAAGTAAACATGAATGTATTACAATGAGCACAAACCGCAGTTTGTACTATCTGTAAAAAAAACAGTAGTTTTCCCAGCATATAAAAACTGGGGATTACACTATCAGGTTTGGTTGACTAATATATATATATATATATATTATAATGGAGAACACTGATTATAAATCAAGTTATCTTATTTTTTGACATCACATCACCTGGGCTCAAAGGTTCAACAGCTGATACTGAAGAAAACCCTTAAACCCCTTTAACTATGGCTGTTAGCGACCTTATATTGTAGTGGCAAATGAGAGTCGATGCAGAGACGAGACAGAGACAGGAACTTAGTGCATAAGACGTGCAGTTTTATATGTATATGCGCATGTGTGTGTGTGTGTGTGTGTGTGTGTGTGTGTGTATGGGTCCTTGATTGAACCCAGATGTTTCCTTGATTGGTCATTTCTGACAACCCCGTCCCCAGATACTCCATTCTTTTGGTGTTCCTAAGAATATGTTGCGTCACAGCACTGCTGAAGTCAATAACCTCTTAAGGTCACAGAACTTTCATGGCTTACACAGAAAGAATTACACTGTCATTTGTGATAGAATATGAAAGCATTATATAATATATTTATGTGACATACGGTACGTCGGCTCCACCATAATATGTGTGATATTTGACTTACATTGGCCAGCAGCTGCTCCAGCTCCGTAGTCATGGCCACAAGCATGTTGTCTTGAGATGGACCAACAGAATCGGACCTGATTTAAGAATGAAAGAAAAAGGAGGCTAGTTCAAGTTAAAGCATTTTTTTGTCAATTCAACCATAAAAATAGTAATGTGTCAGATAACAATTAAGTGTATGCACTCATTGGCTGAGTCCAATTAATCAAGAAAAAACTGAAGTTTCAACATCAGCTTTTCAATTGCAAGACCATAAAAATATTGCTTGGTGCTCAAAACGGTAAACACTGTGTTTGTGATATTTTGTTGCCAAAATTGATACATACACAAGAAACCATTGTATTCAAATAGTGTGCAACATCAGTTATTCATGCAAATGTAATTAATTTATGATAGTCAACAATGGTATACACTTCAAATAAAAACAATTAACACAGCCATTGACTTCAAAGATTTTCCACAATGTCTGAAACTACAAATAAATTAAATAATCTCAGCAGATTTCGCTGGAGCCATTTGAGATTATACTGGTATTTTATTTTTATTTTACTGTAATTAAAAGGTAAGCAAAAATCAGAGTACATCTGCAATGCAATGCATCTGCTGCTGACCTTGTCCGCTGGTCCCGGTTGCTGCTGCTGCTGTAGCTGGTGCAGAGCTTACTGAAGGAGACCAGCTTCAGGTCCAGCTCATTCTCCAGCTGTCTCGCCTGTTTACGCAAATCTGAGTGAAACAATAGAGAAACTCTCAGGACAAACATTTCATGATCCATTTTCCATATCTGACCAAAAAAAAACTGGAAACTTAGAATTAAAACCCTGAACACTAAGAAGTAGACAAGATAGAATGCATCATATTTTGGGAAGCAATTAACAATCAATCATCTTCAATAATTATTTGTTTGACAAAATGTCAGAAAATAGTCCATCCCAGGTTTTCAAAGTCAAAGGTGATGTAAATGTCTTGTTTTTGTGATGTGATATAAAACATAGAAAAACAGAAAAATTCCATGTTTGGGAGGCTGAAAACAGCTTTTTCATCCATTTTTGCATGAAAAATTACTGTAATGATTAATCAATTATCAAAAAAGCTGGCAAATATTTTTCTGTCAGTTGACTAAAGGATTAGCCAACTAATTATTGTTATTGATCTGGCTGAGATGTGGCTTCAAGGTTGTAGGCTGATATTCAGTTGGCAATGGCATAAAGTTAATTAAGGCGTGATTTTTAAAGTTGGCAAACAAGACATGAGCTGATATTGAGTATTTGGTCCAGATTTTGTGGTACCCAAGGGAAGACTCACTTCTGTATTAGTGTTAACTTTTTGTTTTGTGGATTGAATCCGTACATATCAGCAGTTTGAAGGAGGGTTACTGTTTGAAAGTCACTGGAACATGAAAGTTAAAGCTAAAACTGTGTGTTGAAAACACTGTTTGATTTTATGGTTAAAAAACGAATGGCAACAGGTGCAAACATCTGGGTTAAGATTACAAAAATAACAACGCATTATAATATTCATATTTTTCATGCTTTACTGTACCGTAACGCTACTTGACCTTTAGAGTAAAACTTTGAATATTGTTGCTTTGGTTTACAGTTTTTTCCCCCCGCAAACAGACAATTAACAAAGGGTCAAACAGCCAGATTAAGTGAAACACACTTTCACGATATAATTTACGATAGTCAAGTTAGCTAAAGGAAGAACTTAAACTCGCACTATAACAGTTAATAACTGTCAACTGCAGTGATAACTTTTCAAGTTCGACGTTAGCGTTAACAAGCTAACAAGTTAGCCAAAGTACTAGTTATGCAGACGCGTTTAGAGGGGAACCCTAAATCCGGGATATATCTCGCGAGAGTTATATGTTTAACCCAAAATCTTGCTCTTTCGCTGGCTCTAATCAAGTGCGTTCTGCCCCCAAAACTACCGAGATTTCATACTGGCGTTGTCACATTTTAAAACATCATTCGGTTATACAACGTGCACGATGAAGAAACAACGCATACAAATATCGCGGGAGTTTCACAAATTTAGTCCCATTCTGGACATTACCCAGGTAAGCTAAATCTGTCTCTTCTCCCCGCGGATATCAAGTTTTTCAACGTAACGTATAACGGAAATGTTAAACGTGTTAGACCAGAAACGGCGAAGACCAACAGAACATGTACAAGTAAACAGTTAGTTGTAAATTGGATGCTATAAGATAATTTACCTTCCCAATAGTTGCTGCTGGTTGCCATGTTTGTTGTTGACATGTCATCATCAGCCGTTAAGAAGAAACAACTGTCGCAATTCTCATTTGAGCCACAGCGGCCTCTAGTGGTTTCCGGCCGAAAGTGTTCCACTTATACAGAACCAAATCATTGACGTGGCTGACTTGTTTGATGATTGAAATACTGTCATCACTGGACAAACGGTGAAGTGTGTTTTCCCTGATGGAGCTCCAGGATAATAACTGTTAGTAGAAATACCAAAATAATACCCTGTTACAAGTTATAAATTAGAATTCACTTACATGTAGCCCATAGACACACTCATCAGGCAATATTAACTTAACATTACAATAACAGCACAATACCCTGAAATCAATACTGTATTTATACTGTAGATTACTCCTATTTGTAATACTCTTATCTATAACATTCTTGCTTTAGTACACCTATTTATAGACCCTATTTCTCTGTATTTTTTATAATATAACTTTCATATTTTCACACGCTTCTGATTTCTATTTTCTATAATTCTTTATTTCTGCTCTTGAAATTAAGAAATATAAGCATGTAGCATAACTCAGTTTCCCCCTGGGTATCAATAAAGTATTTCTGAAACTGATTCTGAGTGACCAGTGACATACAGTAGCTATTATTATAGGCTATTACTGGGTTACGGTGCATTTGTGTGCAAGTAGCATATTAATGTTGTAGGTGGTTGAGTTGGAGGTAATTTAACTACATTATATACGGGAGTAATTTAATCAACAACAATGCATTATATCAGTGCATTCTACATGTTTTTACTGTGTAAGTCTAGCTATTAGGTAAAGTAAGTGGGGTAAAAAGAACAATATTTCCCTCTGATGCAGGCCTATTAAACAGCATCCAAATGGAAATAAAGAGCTAATGACTCACAGTTGTGCTGTGCTTGGCCTATTAGTAGAAGCTGATCGCAGCATCCATCGTAATTTTTCAGCCAAGAACATGAATTAATGTTGGAAGCAATACAATCTACATATAGCCTTGTGCCCACCCGTTACACATTGATCCATTGAGGTGTTTTTTGGAACTTTTCCATTAACGGGTAGGATTGAGCGCCAGACTGAGACTTGCATGGCTCATTTTAATCTTTTGATACCACTTTACAATAAGACTTATAAATTATTCATGAATAGTTCATGATTAGGTTGTATAAACACCTTGAAATCGTTAATAAGATGTTACAACTCATTAGGGCAACAGTGATCTGTTGCTTGCCAAATAGTGAGCCCACATTTATCTGTACTGAAGGCTCAGATCTCATTGCTTACTTCGTTTTCTCCATCAGATTCCTGTCAGCTTCATCAGATATTTTTTAACAAGTCACTGGCATTTAATCAATGTCAGCATATCTTAATAGTCAAAGAGTTTCATTTGGTATCCAGTTGCCAGATTAATACACAAAGGCTTTGGCAGTGTTGTTTATCTTGACATTTTCTGCAACTCTCCTCATTATTATCACAGGTGTTGATATGACATACGTCATTATTAAATGTGATGGTTTTGACACTTAACAATAAGGCTCCCTTTCGCCAGTTAGTAACTCATTAGTAAGATTAATTAGTAGCAGGCAGTACCTGGATCATGCCAAATAGTGGGCCCACATCAATTTATGAAAACCTGTTCTTGTCTTATAGTGTTTACAACTTAATTAATAACATAATCATATAGAATGTATTACTTGTTTATGAGTGCAGTCTTATTGTAAAGTGGTACCAATAATTTTAGTTTGTTCATCCATCTTAGGGGGGAGTCTCAGGGGGATGTTTCAGACACTTGGACTGTATTTATTCATTTTAAACTGGTGTTTTAGCTGGTTCAGTACACATACTGTGTGACAACAAAGGTCAAACTGACCCAAATGCAGTTTGTGTGGGTATTTAACCCCCATAATGTCAGATTTTCCCTTCAATTTCCACTTAACTAGCTTTACGGTTGTTATCAAATCATTTAATTCCGTTGTTTGACATTATCTTGTATATTGTGCAATTTAAATTATGTTTTGTGGATCTGGATAAACCTATGACAGGTCAGTGGGGTTTTAAAAGGTTAATCCTCATGCATACTTTGACTTTTTGCCCATGGGATTCATCTAAGTTCATGTTTTGCAGGTTGATTATTATAATTTGAGGTGTTTATTGCTCAGTGCAGTGGTGTCAAAGTGTCAGTGCAGAAAGACAAGAAACATGTTGTGTGATTGAGGTACATGGGACTCGCATTGTGAATCTCTCTGTTTCTTTGCTCATTCTCTTTATTCATCGTCTTGAACATAGGCAGTCATGGAAATCACAGTAACAGCAAGACTGGTGATCATGTTGATGTAGAAGACAATGACGATGATGATGATGATGATGGTGCCATCGATGGTGGAGATGGAAAAAGAGCAAAAACTTTGAGGTGTTTTCACCGTTCTGCAGCCAGCCTCAGCAAGATGAGGCCTCTCTTTCACACTGATTCTTTTTCTCTCAATTCTGTCATTCCTATTTTCTGTCTTTCTGACATATTTCCTTTCTTTTGTGTTGTTTCTTTAAAAAAAAGTGCTGTGAACAACTGACACCAGTAAGCACCTGAACTCCAGCTCAGGATCCTGCTTAGAGAAGCTGGACCAATGGAGCCGGGGAGATGAAGGTTGGGGGTGGGGGTGGGGAGGGAGTGGAAGTACAGGAGGAGGGAGAGGAGGAGGAGGAAGAGGAGATGATGAAGTGTGAAGGAAGTGCTCCCCTCTTAGTGCTGGATCCTCCTGATGGACTGAATCTGGGGAGTCTGGGAATGGGAGCCAAACTCACGGTAACACTTGTACTCTCCTCCGCGACAGTCGCACTCCATGATGTACTGGTGACCACGGTATCCAGGGTACTGGTAGCACACAAAGCTGCAGGAACACACAAGAGCATGTTAATTATAGATATACATTTAAAAAGGTAAAACAAAAAGATATGCTCCAGGCTGCCTCAAAATTTTAAGTTGACTGAATTTGAAAAGAAAAGTTGAGGCAATTTTTTAATGATTCAAAGCAAACTTTTTTAAGATATCAAGTTGAACCAAAACCTCTTCAGTAACATTTGTTTTCATCATACAGCATTAAAAAAACTCTGTGAACTTAAAAGAGTTCGTGTCTGAGCTGCCTTAAAATTTTAAGTTGACTGAATTTGAAAAGCCAATTTTGAAATTATTCAAAACAAATCAACTTGATGTTAATTTAAGTGTACTTAAGAAAACATAGTGAATAAGCTTAAGATATTAAGTTGAACCAACAACTCTTCAGTCACTCTAACAAACATTACAAACAAATTTGATCTCATCATACAGTAAAAAAAACAAAAA
Organism: Lutjanus campechanus; assembly: GCA_027495735.1. Lineage (NCBI taxonomy): Eukaryota > Metazoa > Chordata > Actinopteri > Lutjaniformes > Lutjanidae > Lutjanus > Lutjanus campechanus. The sequence continues at coordinate 37,103 of JAJHUR010139543.1, forward strand.
CAAAAAAACTGGTTTAACTTAAACTTAAAAAGTTTAACTTAACTTAAAAAAGGTAATTTTGCAATGATTCAAAACAAATAAACTTTTCTAATCACTAAACTTGATAATAATTTAATTGTACTTGAGAAAACATGTTCAGTAAGCTTCAGATATTAAGTTGAACCAACAACTCTTCAATCACTCTGACAAATATTACAAACAAATTTGATTTAAATCACACACGATAAAAAAAACTATTTGTTTAACTTAAAAAAGTTAGTTTCCAGGCTACCTTAAAATTTTAAGTTGACTAATAATGAAAAGACAGGTTGAGGTAATTTTGTAATGATTAAAACAAATAAACTTAATTCTGATTCAGTTTATTTGAGAAAACATGTTCGATAAGTTGAAGATATTAAGTTGAACCAACATCTTTAACTTAAAAAGGTTAGTTAAGTTAACTGAATTTGAAAAGACAGTAATTAATTTTGCAATGATTAAAAAACAATAAACTTTCAAATAAACTTGTTCAGTTGTACTTGAGAAAACATGTTCGGAAAGCTTAAGATATTAAGTTGGACCAGCAACAGAACATTAGAAACAAATTTGATTCGATCCAATGTGTTTTCTTCAAACTATAAAAAAGAGAGAAGGGTCTCAGGAGAGTTTTAACTCTCAAACAATGCATGCTGGGAAGTCAGAAACTTAATTTAATGAGTTGTTGAACTCTGTGAAGTACATTCATCCAACTCATTATTTCAAGTCAGAAGATTTCGTGTTAGAAGAACTTCTGAAGGGTTCTGATAAATAAATACTAGAACATATAACCAGAGTAAATAAAACTTGTACATTTATGTTAAGTTAATGAAGAGAGATTAATTGATTACACTAAATTCCTTTATGTTTTTTTTTACAGTGTATTCAAGCCAGTGTGTGTTTGCAGCTGTTGCTCACAGCAGCTGAAGGTGTGTAAAGCTTCAAACATCGTGGCGATGAACTTACGCTCCACTCTGGATGTGCATGGATCCAACCTCGTTGTTCATCCAGCCCATGGCCTGCAGAGAGGGGTAGTCATCACACAGCTCGAACTGACGACCCATCATGTTCTCCATCTCGAAGATGGTCATGCGGGACTCCTTGTGGCTCTGCACAAAGGATGAGAAAGAACGTTCAGCATTGCTTGAGATGAAGTTCAGCCTGAAGTGAACAAAGGGCTTCTGTTAACTGGGTTGTATATTAAACGTACGGCACAGCAGATTGGCCTGAAGGAGATCATCCTCTCAATGCGGTAGGAGTTGCTGCCACTGTAGGCCTCGAAGCGGGGATAGTCTCCCTTCTCCAGGACAAACTGCTGGCCACAGAAGCTGGAGTGCTCATAGCCCACCCAGCTGCAAGCAGAAAGTGAGAATAATAAAGTCAGAAAAACTCAGGTGTCTGAATATTAAGTTTGCATTAAGATTATTAAAATAATAACCATTATTCACTTTCACTTCATTGAGTTTACTCAACAATTTTTGAAATACAATGTTTGGGGTGTTTTTGAAACTCAACGATTCAAGTTTATCTAAAGAGGAAAAGCAAATTATGTAGAAGTTGTTTTATTTTAGTTTTTTAATCAGCTGTAGCCTTTCCAAAAGTGTGGATATGTGGATACGTACGCGCCACACTCGACCTTCAGGGAGCGGATGTTCTCCATACCACACTCCATGATGTTCTGGCAGCAGGCAGTGAACTCCATGCGCCTGCCCTGGAAGTACTCCTGATCGTACACAGTGATCTGTAAAACACAGAGGAGTGAATCAAGAGTCAGCCCAAAAATGAAACATAAAAATTTAAACTCTACTACACCTCAATATGCGCTGAAAGAGCTTGCTGCCTCCCTGTGCCGATGGGTAATGTAGTATTAAGTTTGTCCACCATATGCTTACCTTCCATGGACCCATGGGCATAGGGTTTGTCTGAGCCATTTTGTAGTTTTTTTCAGGAGTACCTGTGGGGAAATACACAGACAGTCAGGGCGGGGATGAAATAAAACGCTAAAAAAACAAACCTATATAATATTTAACACCATTTTACTCTCACAAATCTAAATAACCACCTCGTCTTCATCCTGTCTGCTACTTTGGGTGGCATTTTAACTTTCTCTGAGGCTTTTTTCTACAGCTTCTTTCCTTTTCTTGATTTATTTTTTTT
>JAJHUR010139545.1:0-10598 GCA_027495735.1 Lutjanus campechanus
CCTCCGTATATTCTGGTTCAAATAGGTACGGTTGTGAATCTTCATCAGTCCCGAAGAAATCATCCTCGTCCTCTCTTTCAAAGTCGGCCATAATCCGTAGTAAGCAATCTTCTTCTACTCGTAAACAAAGGCTACAAGCACGTCCGCGGTGGTTTGCGCATGCGCGCGAACAGCGGTTTAGTTTCCTGTGTATTTCTTTCGAAAATGACATAAAAGTGCTGATCTTAGTCTAAAAATAGATAACGTAACATAACGCGGTAAAAAAAACGAGTCACAACAAGCACACAGGACCGTTTACAGTTGCTGAAGAGTTTATCAGAAGACCGTAGGCAGAGGCAGGCTAACACATCCTATTGACTCCCAGTGTTTGAGCTAAGCTAATTAGCGGCGGGCGAGCTCCGTCCGTCTCTCCCTCGCTACTGCATGCACATTTGAAAGAATGGTGTCTATCTTCTTGTCATGTACTCGGGAGTGAGGCAAGACACGAAAACAAAAAAATGTTGGCGTATCCCTTTAACCTGACACACCTGACACGATGTCGACGGACAAGCTAAGCTAATGCTAAAGTTGGCTAAAGCTTCGAGTGGAGACAGACAGAAAGGCACAGCTAAAACATGAGTTGCCGGTTAAAAAGTCTTACCTGTAACAATTGTTGTGTTGTCTCGTGCTCCATTTTGTTCTTTACTATTATTTCCTTATCGTACCGTCGCTCGCTGTCCTGGTGCCGCTGCCTCAGTTTGTCAAACCACCGCAGCTTGCGTTGATGAGACATGGTATCAACGATGCATTCACAGACGTCGGGAAAGTGCATAACGTTTTTGTGAAACTTCATATTAGATTTTTCTTTTTCTTTTATGGGCTCCGAAGGAGTCGTTGTTATATGATCTTGAAATGTTTCATTATACCTATGAGGGTTCAGCAGTCCAATAAATAAACAATAAATTAAATATTTCCAGAGACGTTCTATTACTCAGCAACTTGTAGGTGAAGTCGTACAAATTCCCATTTCTCATAAATTAGCTGCCAGGTGCGGTAATTGGTGCCGCCCCTCCCCCACCCGAACAGCTCTGCTGACTGTCAGGGTGAACCTGCAGGACCAAGCAATATTGCATCAATTCAGTTTGAGTTGAGAGAAAGATCCCAGCAGAACTTTGCTTTTTAATTTATGCTGTTTGTTTTTGAACTGAGAGTATTACATGATTTGTATCAAATACGTATCTTACAGTTATATTTTGTGATATTTGGGGGGAAAAAAAGAAAAAAAAAAGTTTGTATAATTATAATATAGCCTATGAGCTCCTGATACTGTGATTTTCATATTTTAGGTCTGTCTGAAAGTAAAAACAAAAACAGCTTAGAAATTCCTCAGCGACCTCAGCTGTGAACTCTCAACACAGACACAGGCACTGTGTTTCTCTCATTCCTCTGTTTATCTCCTCTCACATGATATTTAGGATTCAGATCTGGTTTATTATTATTTATTATTTTATAAACTGCACTTAAGCCTTTTGTGTTTTTATATGCGATGTCTGTCTGTCCTCTGGGTTACCTTTCAATAAAAGTATATTTTTGGCAGCCACGCCTCTATGCACAAAAATAGACTGAATCGCTCAAAACATGACCTGTGGACTTGGAACGATGCCCAAATCAATCCCCCTGAGAAACTGTATTTTCCCGCCAGTTTTAAATTCAAATTTGCAGCATCAAGTCAAGTTCAGACACTTTTTGAATAAAGTGTCTTTTTGACTGCCGCCCGGCAACCTTTGACCCCACAGACCCCAAACTCGGAATAGAAGACCCTCAGAGGTCACTGAATAATAATCCAGTGTGAAAAAAAAACAAATCACAGCGGTTTTCTTAATTGGCTGTTTGAAATCTTAAAAATCAGGAGCTGTCAGACCTATAGCTTTTAAGACCCTCTGAGCTGGCTGACTGTTTCGGAGAAACTTTGGTTCTAAAGGTCGTGCGGGTCTGAATTTTCAATATGTGGTTCGGGAGCCTGGGACGAGCACGTAGACATCTGTTCGGTGCCGATCAGACCCACGCTTCTCGAGAGGCGGGGCTTTGAGCGGTCGCATTCTGCGGCCTCCCGGAGCCCACCGTTTACACAAAAATGGACTGGATTGCCCGAAACTTGGCCTATAGACTTGTGACGAGGCCCAAATCAATCCTCCCAAGACCCAACTCTGTGGGCCAATCAGAAAGCCAAGTAGCCTCATGGGGGTCTGATCGCAACATGACCAAAAGTTTATGATAGGAGGCCATCTGACGAGCAACATACTAAAATTTCAGGGTCCTATGTCAAAGCGTTTGTGAGTAATTAAAAAAGAGCAGTTGTAAAAGGTCAAATATCCAGAAAACGGTGACCTTTGACACTTCTGAATGTCGCACGGGTTTGAAACTACACACGGTGGATGACAATAGCCCCCTGATACACTTATTAAAAATTCAGCCTATTAGGTCAAAGCATGTGGATTTTATTAAAGAATAGCTGCTAAAAGTATCGGCGCTTTAATTTGAGGCCTGAGACAAGAGCATTGCTTTTTGGCTGTTTATGACCCTTCTGAATGTCACAGAGCTCTGAATTTTTGCACACACAATCTACTAGACATTCTGAACCACATATTAAAAGTTCAGCTTGCTGCATCAAAGTCTTGGTGTTTTATACCAGGAAACAGTGTCAGAGAGGTCAGACTTAACCCTGATGGCTGAGATTTACCCCTTCTGAAGGTTGCATGGGTTTGAAGTTACACATGGTGGGTGAAACTAGCCCCCTGATAGACATACTCGAATTTCAGTCCCTTGCGTCAAACCGTTGAGGAGTTAATTAATTAATTAATTAATTTTCACGCCTTTTTTAAAATTCAAATTTCAAAAATGTGCATTTTCGGCAGCTGCGCGGCAGCCTTGACCCCATGGACACCAAACTTGGAATACAAGACCCTCAGAGGTCACTGAACAATAATCCAGTGGAAAAAAAACGAAATTCCCAGCTGTTTTCTTAATTGGCAGTTGCTGCTCTGAAAAATCAGGTGCTGTCAGACTTATGGCCGACTGCACCCTATTATGCAGCTGGCAGCTTTTGAGAAACTTTTGTTCTAAAAGTCGTGCAGGTCTGAAATTTTAATATGTGGTTCGGGGGCCCGGGACGAGCGCATAGACATCAGTTCGGTACCGATCGGACCCACGCTTCTCGAGAGGTGGAGCTTTAGACTGACGCTTTCTGCGGCCTCCTGGAGGCCGCCGTTTCCATGGAGATGGATCAAATCGTTTGAAACTTGGCCTGTGGAGTGGTGACAAGGCTTGGATGGATCCCCCCGAGACCCAACTCTGTGGGCCAATCAGAAAGCCAAGTAGCCTCACGGGGGTCATATCACAACGGGATCAAAAGTTTCTGATAAGAGGCCATCTGACGAGCAACATACTGAAATTTCAGGGTCCTATGTCAAAGCGTGTGTGATTTATTAAAAAAGAGCAGTTGTTAGAGGTTATTGATGCTGCAGCTGAAGATAGTTGAAAGGTTGTTGTGTTGTCATGAGGTTGCTGTCATAGAATGGATCTGTTTCCCGGCCTTCAGTGGTAGCCTACTGAGCTCTTTGCTGCTCTCCCCCGTTCGCTCATTTACAAGAGAAAGTACTGTATTTTTCCTGGTGTGCAGCTTTTCTATTAAATGGTGGTTCACGGTTCACATTAAAACAAGACACCAACAAGACAGCAACAAGAACAAAGCACAACATGGTACACATCACAATATCACACAGTAGCATCAGTCAGAGGGAGCAAGAAGTAGTAATAAAAAATGCATCTATTCGTCAAAAGTGTCGTATAGTGCTGTTAGGATTCATCAAAGTGCATCTGTCGTTAAATATACCTGTGCTTGACTATAGTCCAACACACCTATTAAATGCAGGGAATTAGGTGAGTGACAATAATAATGACCCTGGGAAAAAGAGGAAGAAGGGGACTGAATTATGCACACAAGTAGGCTATTTTTTATGATCAAAATGGTTGAGTGAAAATGTTCCTCAAAACACTAAAAAAAGTCAAAAGCATGTTACTATAAACAAAATGAAATAAGGGTTCAGTGGTACTATGGACAGATTCAATTTTATTCACCTGCTTTTAGTGAAGTGGTAAAAATTCCTATTTCCATGAATGCAGCATTAACTGCAGAGAGAACTTTGCAGGTTCGGTAATTGGTGCCGCCCCTCCCCCACCCTAACAGCTCTGCTGACCTGACGGTGAACCTGCAGGGACCAAGCAATATTGCATGAATTCAGCTGGAGTTGAGAGAAAGATCCCAGCAGAACTTTGCTCTTAAATTTATGCTTTTTGTTTTGAACTGAGAGTATTACATGATTTGGATCGAATTAATATCTTACAATTATGTTTTTTTGTGTGCAAAATGTATTTATAATATATCTTTGAGCTCCTGATACTGTGATTTTAATATTTAGGTCTGCCACCTCATTTTGAAAGTGAAAACCTGACTTTGGAGCTAATTTGAAAAAACTCAATAGCTTGTTAAGGTTCACCCCCTAATTAATTTAGAAAAAAGGGTGCCATCCTGAACATGGAAAAAAAGTCCGCCATCAAAAGGATTGAATACACATCTCACACACTATGCTCCCAACAGTTAAGATAGTACAGTGGTTAATGTAGCTACCTCTGATGCAGTGGACTTGGGTTCAAATCCCCAGGTAGACACATATTGTATTTATTTATTTATTTTTTTAAATAGCGGTCCCATGCAGTTACATGATCTTTCTTCTTTTTATTCCAGTGCAGTAATATTAATTAATTATTGATTTTGGTAAAACTTAAGCTTTCTACAACACACAGCCTGCTGACTGAAGGCTGTTAATTAACCGGCCTAGACCAGTTTGATGGTTTATCCAGCTTGTTAGGCTCCCCAGCCTGTCAGTCGCTGTCGGACTGATGTAGATTTAGACACCGGTCAAAGTTCAAACTGGAAATATTTAGAAAAGCTTTTCACAGCAAAACAACAAAGGTAAGAGGGAATTTGCAGCATTTTGATGTATAATATGACTATATTCTTTCATTCAAAGTGCAGTTGAGGCTCTGTTCTGTGAAGCCCTTGGCTTTCAAAGAGTTAGAAGGAAGAGTAATCAGGTTGTACAGGTCAGTGACTGGGTCAAAGACAAATAAGGATTTAAAAAATGAAAAAAAAAAATCAAATTGGCTAAAAATGCCCATTAAGTTACTTTCTATCTTTATTAGAGTGTTCTGTATACCACTCAATAACAGGAATTTGTTGTAACAATGAAATAAACATTTTTCAGTGAATCATGTGATTTCTCCCATGAAAAATGTCCTTCCTGGGTAACGTAAAATGAATCTGAAAATAAATTAAAATGTCTACCATTGTTGGCATTTAAAAGTTTATAGGTAACAACAGTTAGAGCCCAAAAAATAATTACTGCTCAGAAAACAACATTTTTATCAGAATTAATGTAATGCATTTGGACATTTATAGTGAAATCGCTTCATTCGTTCCTGTTTGTCACACTATAGTTAATGCCAAAAAGAGAAAAATGATAGAAAATGTCTTAAATTTTTTTTACATTATAAGTAAAAGGGTTGTTATTGTATCCTCAACTCAAAAAACACGATACTGTAATATAATATGAAATTTGGGTTAAATTATTTGACTGTGTCATTGTTACCCAGAATGACATGCTGTTAGCCAGGAATGACCACTGCAAGATTTCAGTGTAATCAAGTATTTCATGAAAGGCTGTTTGAAGGACATAATTTTTAACAAACATATTGCAAAGAAACTAACAACTGTTAAAGATTTGAAGAGTTTATTTACTTTTAAAATGCTTTAATCATTGAAAAAGATAACAAAAAATACCACAAAAGTTCAAAAATACATAATACTGCTTCTTTTATTTAATTAATCAATTGCTGTTATTAATAATAATAAAAGTATAACAATACAACATCAAATCAATGCCTAAAAAGCTACAGATACCGATACAAATCTGAATTGATTAACATGTCCATTCTGGATAACAGAGGACATGTCCTGGGTAACGCAATATCTTTGTTATCCAGGGAGGACATATCGTTATCCAGGAAGGACAAAAAAACTATTTTTCCTTTATTATCAGGCACTAACTGGGTCTACTGTGTAAAATATTGGCTTAATCTTCAACACATCAATGTCATATTTCACATGAAATAGGTCATTTTAAAATGTAAAAAAATTATAAATGTTTTTTTAGCGTTATCCAGAAAGACACATCATGGTGGTACATCATGTACATCATGTACCACTGAGCGAAAAGGTCAAATTATCAACATTTTAAGAGAGACCTTCAGAATCTGTTGGCTGATGCAACACCCGGTCACATGACTAATCAAATCCAAATATAGTCATGTATAGCCACTTTATGTCTGTTACCCAGGAAGGACATTTGAGAATCCAAAAATGGGGACAAAAGTATTTCTTGAATAAAAATGTAAATGAGCTTAGTGTTGTTACTATATTTGTAGGTGTCATTACAAACACCAACACAATTATGCCCCAGTACATCATTTATGCATTTATTAAGATTTTTGACATTTTTAGCATATTTTAGCACTTAAATTTTTACCCCGGACATTATCCAGGAAGGACAGTTTTGTACTTTTGAGCTAAATAGCTCCTTAAATTTTCATTTCTTATAGTACATACTCATATGAGTAAGTAAAGTGGCAAGAGTTTAGTAACAAAATGTAGTGTTTTAAATTTTTTATATATTTTTAACATTATAAACATGCCTCGGACACCAGAATTGACATGCCACGTCTTTGACCCGACTGCATGGCTGGCAGAGGCTACAGCCACACTGTACTGTCTAAAACAAGGACAGTCCTTCTTAACTAAGGGGATGTGTGTTTTGCATATAGTTTTGTTCCAAAGTCAGAGTTTTCTGCTGTTATTAGAACAGCTGAGGACGGCACATGTCCTCCCAGCCTTCCTCAACATATTCACAGAAGAGAAAAGGTCAACTTCTTAGCACTTGCATTCAAATGCCCGCTTTGCACAGAGCCCATGGCTGCTTGACTGGGAGCTGTCACCACAGTAATGGTGGCTGCTTGACTTCTGGTTATTTCGCAAAATTCATCAATAGGAACAGAAATGACGACTAAAATTCAGATAAACAAGACATTAAGGGGCATAGCAGGTTTACTTGGTCAAAATACAGATGCACGCAAGCAGTTAGATACACAGACAAATGGCATGCAGGTCAACTATCAGGGCTAATAGTTACAGTAATAAGCTTTATAAGTCTTGGAAGCAGGTTAGCAAGCAGGAGATCAAGGAGGTGATGGGTAGAAGTACAAATACTGAGAAACAGGCAAAGTGGCTGAAATTTCAGGAATGACAAGGTTTGTTTCCTTTTTTTTTTAATAGCCCATATTTGATAGAAGAAACCTCAGGATGATTAACAGAGGAGGGATCCCTCATCCAGCAGGCAGACATGAAATAGATGTTGTATACAGACAAGAAAGCAATTTACAACATGGAATATGGAGTGACATGAAAATGGGATAGTGCAGGTAAGAAAAGCTGAAGGCAGCTCCTGTTGGGCAGACTGGGTCACATTCAGGGAAAGCAAGGAGAGCTGGCCAGCTTAATGGGAATACTGGTGAGCAGGTGGGTTCATGGTTCATAAGCAGGGAGGAAGGGCAGGCTGGTTTAGAAGCAGGGAATAGGATGTGATGCAGATGACGGTTGGTGCAGAGGGATGGAGCAGAGGGAAGGGTGCTCTGGAGAGATCTGTGGAAACAGAGAGTGCGAGACACCAATTCCAAACTACAAAGTTATTGGTTTATTAATTTATTATAAATCCCCATTAGTCACTGCCTGTACAACAGATACAACAGAAAATGACAAGATGTGTGAAAGAAAAGGTGGCTACAGTTGAAAGTGGTCATAATATTAAGAAACACTTTTCAAAACCAACCAAAAGTCTAAATTAAAAAGTTAAATTGCTAACTAGTTGCTGCAACTCGTGGTGTTGCTTAACCATATGACCTCTGAGCCTTTTGTTCAACTTAATGGCATACTAGTAAAATTATATTGCTACATTAAAATTTTTTTCCTTTTCCTGTGCATGCACCCACTCACATTGTAGGCTATGCTCTTAAATTTATGCTGTTTGTTTTGAACTGAGAGTATTACATGATTTGGATTGAATTAATATCTTACAATTATGTTTTTTGTGTGCAAAATGTATTTTATATTTAGCTAATGTTTAATTATAATATATCTTTGAGCTCCTGATACTGTGATTTTAATATTTAGGTCTGCCACCTCATTTTGAAAGTGAAAACCTGACTTTGGAGCTAATTTGAAAAAACTCAATAGCTTGTTAAGTTTCACTCCATGACCATGTTGTGCATTAGAGGAGTAGTGATACAAAATGTGTTTTTATTTAAAAAAAAAAAAAAGTGAAATAAGGATGTTTTATGATAAAAAAAAACAACTTAATTATTAATTAAATATATTTAAAAAATTATTAAAAGACTTAATTATTAATATTAAATATATTGGTTATCACGGACTAAATTTGAAAACTGAGTCATTTTAATGACATACTAGTATAATTATATTGCTACATTAAAAAAAATTATATATATTTGCTGTATTATTCCATTTAAATCCCCTACCAGCCTCATACTCTTTTGTCTGACTCCTTTTCCTGTGCATGCACCCACTCACATTGTCACATGACTGCCAGCAGCCAATCCTAAAAATCCAAAGCATCGGCCAATCAGAAAATTCCATTGCCTGTTGAGTGATTTTACCTGCAATAGCAGTGTGTGATCCATAGGGGGTGCTATAGAACACACACATTTCAGAGTTTACTATGTCCATGAGGACATTTGCTGAAACTTATACAGATCATTCATTCAAGGTCAAAGAGCCTATTTCTGGGTTTTCTTTGTGAGGACCAGGCAAAATGTCCTCACAACTAGAAATGTCCTCACAACGTTGGTGTTTAGTCAAGGGTTGGTCCTCACAACTATATAATGACAAACACACACACACACACACACACACGTTAAGTTAAGGTTCTCCTGCCTGCAGCTGCAGAACCTCAGGGATTTCTGTCTTGTCTTCATCACTCAGAGATCATTTATAAATGTGAAGCTCCGCCCCTTTATGAATGTCTGAATACTTAGTTACTGCAGATAAGTAGAGTTTTCAGGTATCTGTACTTTACTTGAGTATTTATTTTTCTGACAACTTCTTTTCTTTTCCTCCAACAAGACAAATATCTGTTTCTACTATTTCTGCTCCACATGTTCAAAACAGGCTCGTTACTTTAGTTTTAACACAAAACCAAAACGTTCAAAGATGCAACAAGACGACACAGACAGAAGGAGGAGGGTTTAAAAGGGGGGCGGAGTTATGGGATTGTGTTGGATTTCTGCCAGTCCTAAAGTCTGTCTGTCTGTGTGTCTGTCTGTCTGTCTGTGTGTCTGTCTGTCTGTGTGTCTGTCTGTCTGTCTGTCTGTCTGTCTGTCTGTCTGCCTGTCTGTCTGTCTGCCTGTCTGTCTGTCTGTCTGCCTGTCTGTCTCTCTCTCTCTCTGTCTGTCTGTCTGCCTGTCTGTCTGTCTGCCTGTCTGTCTCTCTCTCTCTCTGTCTGTCCGTCAGGATGAGAAATCATCTCTACAGAAAACGGTTCAGAGGCTCCAGGCCGAACTGGACCAGACCAAAGTCCAGTTTCAGCAGCTGAGAGACCAGTATAAAGACACCAGGACCCACCTGGACCAGACCAGAGTTCAGATGGACCAGATAAGAGCCACCTTGTTGGATCCTGAAGAGGTTCAGAGAGGACCAGAGGACCTGATTGAAGACAGGTACCAGTACTGCAGGACTCTGTTTGTAGTGTGATTTGATTACCCAGGATGCATTTCAGAACTTATGAAGAACAGGTTAACATGCAAACCCACGCACACAGAGCACAGTGGATTATTGTTCCATCACTTTAACCACTGAGCGACTACGATCTGTTAAAGACGTGACACTAAAATATAACAGGTCATATTTCTACTAACAGAGGAAGAAACGACAGCCGGGACCTCGAACCTGTGGACAAAGTGACACATGTTAAATCAGTTACATTAGTTGTTAGCATGTTAGCATTTTCAGCTCCCCCGTCTGGAAGTTGGTGTGTAATTTAATTTTTTTGCATGTGTGTAACCTCAGGAGAGATTAAATCAAAAACAACAGTTGCTCTCTGAGGTTACAGCGACCTCGACGAACGAGAACGTTCACGAACACGTGTGTAACGTTCACGTAAAAACATTATCGTCAGCGTAGAACAATAACCTGATGTTAGCATGAAACACTGATGTTCCAGGGGGAGGAGGAACTCAGATATTCCGACTCCCATGAAGGCACCATGTGTTTTCATCCCTACAGTTTAGAAATTTTAACATGGCCGAACAACCTGAGCGGTCCACTTCACAGGAAAGTGTTTGGAACGTACCGCGTCCCACATCAGACTGGAGACAGAAAGGGTTGAGGTTCTCCTGGAGAACGTGGGCAGCGAGCGCTCCCTCTGGCTTACATG
>JAJHUR010139546.1:0-14225 GCA_027495735.1 Lutjanus campechanus
AGAAAAGTTTGTTCTGAATCATTACAAACTTACTTCAACTTGTCTTGTCTAATTCAGTCAACCCAGATTTTTAATGCAGCTGGGACACTAACTTTTTAAAATCAAATTGTTTATTTTTACAGTGTAGTTAAATTACAGCAAAGGTAATTCACCAGAATCACCCCATTTTGACCGTGTATAATCTTTAAAACTTTAATCTTGTATCAACAGCTAACACCTACGTATGTACAACTTGTATAAACAGCTAGAATCTTCTCAGCAGGGCGTTCTTTTGTGTTTAAATCAAATAAAAATGTTAGGTATGTATAATAAGGACACATATGTTTATTTTTGTTTATTTTTGTTTATGGCAATCAGCTGGTCCTACTGGGGTCCACACCTCCACAACATACAGTATATATCACATTACATGAATGAACATCAATGGAATTAATTTCCATAAAATTACATCAATATAGCATGTATCAATACATTAAACAAACAATATATAATTCTGGTGCTAAGGGTCTGTCTCACATGAAAACAATAAGAAAAGGTGTAGTTTGATGAAGTTGTGACAGCGTGGGATCAAGGAAGTTCTTATCTTCACTACACAACCGACAACTACCATAACTGATGAAAATCTATCTGACTCAGGCAGGAATAATGTTCATGGATGAGGCAATATTAAAGTTTTATTCCTATTACATGTAGTCAAGTTCAGTGACTTCCTTCATCACTGTCTGACGTATCCCACGTATCCCATGTTTTCCCGCAACGAGCAGCTAGCAGGAAACACAGGGTTACGCTGAACCACATACAAATTTCTCTGCGTTTGAGCTTTGTTAGTAACAACAAGTACACAACTCAGCAAAATATATGACATGTCTTAGGTTTGATGTTTTAATGCAGAAACATATTATAGCTTTAAAGCCAATCAACAGTGTACACACATTTAGATAAAAACTACTTTTAAAAATCACTATAAAAATGATTTAAATTATTAAATATAATAAGAATTATGCAACTCATATGAAGCATAACACAAATACCTCTGAAAATTCTTTTTAAAACATCATTTATTTTTTATTAAGCAAATATTAAGGGCTAAATTATTCAAATTTGTTACTATTTTAGAACTCATCACCGCCCTGAAAGAGTTGTCTGATTAGATAAGCTCACATTTCTTCTGACTGTGGCTATTTTGCTCCAGATCCAGCCCCCAGCTTCAAATCCACTGTACATCCACTAAATTAATCCCATCCTATGAATAGAAACCTTTTGAATACATAGCTAATATAGAAGCATCTAACACGGTTGTAGGTTAAATACGGCCCGTGTGGTTTTTCTTCTTACACCCAGGGAAAAATGCCAGTCCTCAAATGACTAACTGTCAGAGACTCCTGTCTTCACGTCCATGTTGACTATATCACAGCTTCGCACCATTCATAAAATCTATACCTTCATTCATCAGCGAATCACAGAATGTCATCATAAAATTCACTTGATGTGAATTTACAATCCTCGCGGCTAAAAGACAGAGCTTTTGATTGACACGCTACGCTGAGAAAAATTAGAAAATGTGTCTCCATCAACGCCATCAGAGCGCCACATGTGAAGTGTTAACACGTCAGAGCAGCCTGCGTTCACATAAAAATGTCAAGACAGTGGTGGCCTTTACCCTGTCAGACGCTCTGCATCATTATAGTCTGACACAGTCTCCACATTCATCAGCATGTATCAGCCTCTGGGCTACAGTGACCCCACAAAAATTATATATAGTGTTTTTGGAAGCGTCATATATATTTAAAATAAGATAAAGCACATATTTGCTGCCTGTAAGGAGATTAAATAAAGGCCTGGAGACAATTAGGATAGGGATGCTGGGGGGTGGTGGGGTGGTGGTGGGGGTTGTGGTGAAGATGATGAGGCTCTGTCTCCTGATGAGAGTGAATTATTATGATGGATTGTGGGAATGATTGGGGTGCGTCAGTGGGTGGGTGGTAGGGGGTTTGCGGTGACTTTTATTTGAACAAACATGTAAAAGAGACATCCGTACCTATGAGGATACAACTACACAGAAGAATAAGTGTGTAAGTAAATGTGTATGCTGATTGCACGTGCGCGCACAATTAGCCACACACTTACGCACACATCTACGGCGTGTGTGCAGCGGGCTGACAGACAGACAGAGACGGAGACAAGGGTCTGTGGCTGTAAGTAAGGCCCAAACCCCATGGTTGTAAAAGCCAGTGAGTCAGCAGTGCTGAGGTTATTGATGATGACAGGGTATTAGATGGAGCACTGAGGGGAGGGAGGGTGTGCACACCACACACACACACACACACACACACACATATATAAATGGAGTCACCACAGATGATACCAGGCATTCAGTCAGACCACCAACCCCAGCTTGTGGTGTCTGGAGGTGTGTGTGTGTGTGTCAAGCATTTGTTCATAAATAAGAAGCAAGAAATGCATCTAAGCAGTGTGTGTGCAATAATGGTGTATGAGTGTGTGTTTTCACAGATCCATCACAGTCTTCCTGGTGGTCTTCAGCTGATTGGTCACTATCTGAACCACCGCAAGGCCCTGATTGGTTAATTACAGTCTTCTCTGTCCACGGTTATGCCTGAAATACACATCTGTGTTTTTACGTGTGCAAGTGTTCAATGGGATAGTTTGGATTATTTGTATGAGATACTTATCCATAGTCAGTATATTACCTACAGTAGATGGTGATTGGCACGCTCACAGTTAGGAGACGCAGAGAGGATCACCAGCACACATGCTAAGTAATGTACTGCTGTGGATAGGGTCAGCAACAAAAGGTATTTTACCACTTTACTCTGCCATTACACAGCCTGTTCTGACAGGAAACTGCAAACAAACACTGCTCTTTCCAAACCAACCAAAAACTAATCTAATTTTTGATTTTTTTAACTGACTAAAGTACCTTTTGTTGCTGCCTAGTCCACAGCAGCACATTGCTTAGCTACTTCTCCAAACTGGGGGGCTGCCAGCCACCATCTACTATAATTAATACACTGATTATCGAGTACCACATACAACCCCACTTCAAATAATCTGAACTTCCTCTTTAAGATGGAAAGTCTTCTTCAAGGAAGGCCTCTTGACACACATCCTACGCTTTGAGACTGACCCAAGATCGGCAGCCAGTCCTGATGTCGACCATCCATCACTGTGAGAGCTTACAAACCTGACCTGGAGTCAGCAGCGGCGGGCCCAGAATTCATAACATGCCGTTACATCAACACGGCGGCCATCTTTGTCGGCAAACAACAGGTGACTGTAGTCAAATAACAGGTGATTGTAATCAAACTCCAGTCACTGCCAACAAGCGGCGCTTATGACAATTAAGCAGACTGGAAATGCATGCAATGTCACAAAGAGTCATGAGTTCATTCATCATTTGCAGGACTGCATGACTTCAATGTTTCTCATCACTTTTATTTGTCAAATGTGAAAAAGTCTGGCTGGTAACTTATATACACGCATCCTGCAAGTGTGAAGATCTTGAAAAGAAGCTTGTGATGCCAAGTATGATTTTTCTGCCAAAAGTACAGACAGAGGGCCAAAGTTGGTTGTAGGCTTTCAATAACCAGGCTCCTTCCTGCATGTTTGAAATGATCTCTTATAACATTTCTCCATGGACACAATTATTTGTTTTTATATATGTGCTGATGTGGCTATAATCCTCTTGAGCCAAGGTTACAGAGGTGCGAACTCGAGCCAGACTCGAGTCACAAATTTTATTACTTTGGAATTGACAAAATTTGCAACTTGAGTTGGAATTTAACACCAATAATTTGTGACTTCACTTTGACTTGAGCCTTTTGATTTGAAAATACTTGATACCTTCTCCCAAGCCCAAATATTTTTTTTAAAAGTACACTATTTAAAAAGTGTGCCACTTATCAATTCATTTCCCTTCATTTTCTGAATCAACTAACATTACCACTATTCATTCTCAACAAGTCAATGCTTAATTCCTCAGAAACACTTAGTTTGAAGCAATCCAACATCATCATCAAGTTGCAGGAGAGAACCATGAAGAACAAGCATGTTTCTGATCGCTAGTTGGAAAAAATGATATGAAAGATAATTTAGTTTGAGTACAACAACTATGCAGTGGTCAACAAAAAACAAACTGCAGTATGAAAAACATGCAGGTCGAAAATTACAAACGGAGATGCAACAACTTCCAACATCACTCGACATTAGAAGCTGCACAGAGAATGGTAAGTTGATGCTAATATTAACATAGTTATTAAGTTAATGCTTAGCTAATGTTAGCTTAACAGCTAAGTAACTTTGTCAATCAATGAGGCTGAAAACTCGCTGATGCATTATGACTCATTTACTGTAGGACTCCAAACTCAAATTTTACACCCCTTTTAACTAAGGAAATACATGTGTCCGTTTCAAACGATATAGCCATCGCTGCCCACATACTTCCATGAGTCCCTCATGTTAGCATGGATGTTTAACAGTACAACCACCAGAGGACACTGCTCAGACTGAAAACTTACCTCTAAGAAGAAGAGTCAAAAGTTCCGGATAACAACAAACACTGGACACTACACCAGAGGAGGTTGTAATAATGTACCTCTTGAGAAAGAGGCAAAAGCAGCGCAGCTTTGCAGACGATGGTGGCCTGTGCGGCCATCAGATACATCGTGACATGTGGATGGAAAATTCTTTTCACTAACTTATTGATGATGAATGTAATTTTCCATGCTTTCGGATTTTTCTTCATTGTGCCCTATGGTCGCGTCTCGCATTAACTACTGCCTACACTGCTACACTGCCCCCACGCCGGCCAGTGGTACTGCTCTGGTTCATCCATATCTGAACTGTAAGCTTTCAGAAAACACACAGAAATTGCATCTTTATCTGTATCTATATCTAACATTTAGCATGAATTTGTGATTTGCAAAACCATGACTTGGACTGACCTATGCCAGTGTAATTTATAAATCTTTTACACACTTTATTTCTTTACGCAACTCATTTGACAACTAAATGATGTCTGTTTAATGCAGTTTGTCTCCTTGGAGCTCCCATTAAACACACAGCAGTGAAAAGCCTGCAGTAAGAGCTTGGCTGCCCTATATGCTCTTACTGTATGCTGCTACCCTTTTAATCAGACGCATAGTGTCAGAGTCACATTTCTGTAGTCATGCTTGCTGATTACTCAGTTTAACTCTTGTTAGATGTAACAGATATTGTAAGCCCAAAGTAAGGCCTAAAAATAGAGCTGTGGGTGGCGTGGCACTTGCAGGGCTGGGAATAGTGCATATTCTGAGCTCTGTTTCCATGGTTACTTGTGCTTTCTCCCATTGCCAGCATGGGTCTCGAATTCAGAAAATAGTCGCTTTCCATCAATGGTTGCTGTTTTTATCCCTTTAAGAACAACCTAATTTTACTTTTTTATCATGTTTTTTCCCCCTCACCAATCAGGAAACGTGCGTTAAAGTTTGTGGAGCGTGTTTGGTACATGCCAGTGTCACAGACTGTGAATTGTGAAACTGTTACGCCCGCTGGGGCTAAAAATGTATGGGCACAAATACGCCATTAACCACTACTGACTTTACCATCTTTACCTCATCAAACTAAAATCAGAAACCAGGCTTGTCTGTCAAATAGGACACAAAATTGAGGCTGTTTAAGCTCATTGAACCACCCCCCACCCCTCCTGCAAAGTGAGCACAACAACTCAGACAGCACAAACACACACAACACAAACTTCTCCGTCCTAACAAATACACACACAGAACCTTGGGACAGACATTAGATTTGGACAGCACTCATCACCAGCCCACACAAACACTAGGTGTTCCCAGATTGCTCCTGATACATAATTGTCCCTTGGTTGTCATAACGACACACACAGGTAAACTATCTTTAAGTTGTTTACTTCGCTACTCAACTTGATCATGATTGCACCAGCTCGATTATATACACACACTTGAGTTTTCCCCCAATTAAAATCTATATTTTCCATATCCATCTCCTCGCAGCTCGCTGATTGCTGCTGCACTCTCTCCACACACACATACACAGTCACACACACTCATATATACACCTCCCCCTCACAGCCTGTCCGGCGGCTGTCTCCCAGTACCCCTCTGTGCGCCTAGATGGCATGCTGAGAATGTTTACTTTCGCCACAGTGTGTATTTACAGAGCCTAATAGTTTTTTAGGCCGCAATGGCGCCTCGCTTCGTAACATGTGTACAACCCACCTACTCCCTCTTACTCCCTCACACACACACACACACACACACACAGAAAACATACATCGCCCCCACTGAACAACAAATCAAACCTCTGGTATTTGGGGTTTGGCAGTAAACGCGAGCTCTAATGCAGCCAGGTGACACAAGGAAGCAGCAGCATCAGAATGTGATGTTACCTCTCCTGAGATTGGAGTGAGTGGATCAGATGAGGCTAAAAATAAGGTCGGAGAAGAGAGTGTGTGTGTGTGCTGTTGGAGGTTGAATGAATGCACGAAGGGCCTGCAATGAATGGACACATGATGTCTTGAATGGTTATGCGTGACATGTGGCAACTACAGAGATTTGTGAATGTGTGTGCACTATGTGTGAGAGAAAGAGTGAGGGAGCTGATGAAGTGTACTTGGATTACGCAGAAAAAAAACATTTTAAAAACTCAACAGCAATGTCTCTTTCCCAAAATCATGGCCCGGTTACTCAAGATAATCACACCTTGTGAGCAGTTTCATGTAGGAACTATTTTCTTTCTACCAAACGCCAGCCATATCACCATGTAGGATGTGTGCATCTACTCATGGAAGAGAGGCTCATGTTCGTAACAGCATGGGATACTAATGCATCCACTGCAGTTGTAGCCATCTGCACTGCAGTTAATCTGTGAATCAGGTCGGGTCAATTAACATTCTGATTAATAGAGGATGTGTTATGTGTGAGACGCAGATTTACGCACGAGGCACAGCAGCATAGCAGCATAACCTCTTTGTTTATTTGATCTTTATTTATCTGTGTCCTGTGGAGAGTTTCTATTGTCCTGTAAAGTTTATAACTACAGTTTTTTAATTTTTCTGCTTAAATATTCACAATATTTGCTGCAGTGGCATTACTGCATGCATGGAAAATTTACTAAAAGCAACCTCACACACACTAAATAAATCACCAGGAATACTGCACGACATAATACAAAAATGTATTATAGCCTAAAGGGACAGGTAGCAGTGTGAGTGCAGATGCAGCTGTCTACATGGGAGAAAATTATACAATCAGGAGGGTGGTGGGTGGATGGTTTATACGTACATGTGGATTTGGATTAACTCAAAGTCGCACATCACTAGTGTGGGATGTAAATATTTATGTTGTCTAACTCAGCTTCTGTACTATGTGTAGATGCTCGCCACCTTCTGAAATAGATTGTACATGAAGCTGCACGCAGCACATCATGATTTCTGATAAGTGACATTGCTGTTGGTTTTTCGAATGTATTCTTTTGGTGCTTTGAGCACCATAAACTGAGTGGCATCTAGTTCCATTATATTGGAGAGAAAGTGGACATCTCTTTAAGCAGACCCCTCCAAGACTCGGAAACTCACACTAAAACTATCAAGATGGATAAATGGTACTACAGGTAAGAGATGAATTATTTTATCATTGATTTGGGAGTAAACTTCCTTTAAGGGGGATTTCTGACGGCAGATAACTCTTTCTTTCTTTCTTTCTTTCTTTCTTGGTCACATTTGCAAAATAGTTGATGAACCTCAATTGACCAATTACTCTGAGCACTTTAATGGCAAAAAGGAAATGAGAACTTATTTTAAACAATCTAAAGGAGAAATTGTCATAATGACACAATCGGCCAAAACAACACTGTCCTGTCCTTTTTTTTTTTTTTGTTCCTAGAAATATCCAAAAAAAAGGCCTTACAGACAATAAAAATTAACATGTGTATCATAATGAAGGAAACGGGCCATGGGATTATATTTCTGCTGCTAAGCCATGTAAAGACCCCAATTTAAGAAAGTCTGAGTGAATCCTTTGTGATTCTGTTCTGTGTCATTATAACAGGTTCCACATAAGCAGCCAGAAAAAAGGGGAGGACCCTACCATTAAAATAACTGTGTTCAATTAATCTTTTGTCCCCTGAGCAATAAAGTTATTGAATGAACAAAGCAGTGCATGAACAATGAATGAAATGGCTTATCATTACTACGTCTTTGTGTGATTTTTATCCTGTTTTTATTCCACGTTAAGTGAGAGGTAATAAATATTTATCTTGAACTTGCTTACATGGATTGAGGTGAGATGAGGTACACGAGAGAGAAGTGATGTTTACATGGGAATAGAAAAGGGAAATTAAGTGTACATCACTGCATGCTGACATTATGTACACACAGCCTCAGAGGAAGGAGCCAATCCTGCAAAACAGCTTGGTACTTTTCCATTTTGTTGTTCAACGTATCTGTCTGTCTCTGCTGATGACTAGATAAAAAAAATGCGTTGCCATGCCGACATACAGTATTTCCAGTAAAGCCTCAGTTCACTGGAGTCAGATAACCTTCAGGGCAAAATCCATTGCAGAGGAAGCAGATGTTCCAATACTGTATCATCAATGGTAAACACCATTTATCTGAGAGTCAATATCAGTTTAATTTTATGCTATATTTAGAATATTTGCAATTTGCAATATTTGCTTTTCTAGCACTGACAAAGGCTTGATGTCAAAACCTGAGTCAGAGTTTTTTGTTTTAAGGTCTACATGACCATGTTACCACGTGACCAAAGGCATTTTATTTGTGTAATTAGAGTTTTTCTGATTTTTGTTTACACATTTGTCCTTCCCAAACATTAAATTACACTGCAGTCAGACAGCCTTTTAAAAATGGATATGTTATATAGGCCAAATATCACTCTCTCTCTCTGCTCAACCAGACTCCATTGGCAAAATCAATCATTTTACTTCGCCAAACACAGAAGTTGCTGGCACACCGCTGCCTAAATTTATTTTGTTTGTTATTGTGTGACTTCAGTGTTTTAAATGCTTTGTTTGTATTTGCTGTAGGAAGACAATTACACAAACAAACTAACCTGTTGAGGCAGCGGTGGACCAACAGCTTCTGTATTCTGCAAGGTAAAATGACTGATTTTTCCAAGACAGTCTGGTGACTTTGGAGAGCGTGACATCTGGCTTATATAACAGGGGCTTTCTATCAGAAAAAAATGTCTGATGGCAACGTAAGCAGTGAAAATATTCTAAATATAGCATACACCTATATTGATTACCTTATATTGATTTTTTTCAGGTGGGCCTTTTTCAAATTGGTAAAATATGGTTTTTTTTTGTTGTTTTTTTGTCCACAGCAGTTCATTGCTTCGCTTCCGTGCTGATACTTTGCTCTACTTCTCCAAACTGGGGGCGAGCCAACTGCCATCTAGTGTAGGTAATAACACTGACTATGGAAAAGTACCTCATACAACCCCACATTAAAAAATATTTCAATTAAAAAAACATTCAATTCAATTAAACTTGAGAAACTTGCCCTACTATCTGATCTTTCTCTTTATCTGCATATATAACACACAGAATACACAGAATAACACACAGCTGAACACAGCAAATTGTCTGTCGACAGACATTTTGGGATATGAGACAGTTTTCAATGGAGATCATCACAAGAAAACTCCTGTAACACTCTACACATGACAGATTAATGATATACAACAGTGTAAAAGTATCACATTGATGGTTCCTTTAACACAGATTCCTACAAAAGGGGTGAAGAGGGCTGTGTACTCGATTCCACTGAAAGGACAGAACAGGCATTAAGAGTGGAGTCTAAAACACTCAGCCCATTGTTTTATTTTCTTTCTCCCATAAGACAAAGAGCGCGGGCGAGGGAACCAAACAGGTGAAATTAACTGCTTGTATTTTCCCCACTGGGCCGCCGCCGTGCACGACTTGGGCTGCTGAACCTGATGTCCTGACGCCTGCCTGTCTGTCGTATTCAGCCGAGGTGGTCTATTCAGAGTGAGGGACCAGGGGACACACAGCCCAGGGGGTGTGGACGTGCGTGTGTGTGTGTTGGTGTGTAAGGGGGAGGGAGGAGGCACTGTGAGCAGCAAGAGAATGCTTGGTGATGGGTTACCAAAAACAGAGCACCAGGGGACAATGGGACCCAGGACATTCCTGACATAACCCCAACACACCGGGGAGGAAGTGGAAGGGGGGATTTATTGGTGTCAACGGCCCCTCGCCCCGAGAGGAGGAACGGGTGCCTCTTTTGTCCCCTCTGGCGTTGGAGATGGACTGAATCGAGACGCCTTGCACAGAGAGGACGCCTCTAAACACATACACACATAATCACTCCTTTGAAAGAAGAACCACCAATTAGGGAATGGACATATACGGCTATAGAGGTTTAAACTCAAAGGGGAAGGTTTCTGTGTGAGTCTGTGTGTGTGTTGTTGCATGCCTGCCTGCATGCACTTGTCAATAGGATCTGAATGTAAAGGGAGAGCCAAATGGGATGCTTTTCAGCTCAGATTGCACACGGTTTGACCCCATGGGAACACTGCTATGAACTTGTTTGAATCAGAGGGCATTTAGTCTCATTTAGGAATGGTTCATGTTACACTGAAAGAGACCACAATGAACAAGACAATGTAATACTCTGGTAATTGGCTGGACAATTGTCAAGTGAATTTCCCATAGTGTTACCCAAAACTTTGTCTGTATGTGCCACTTAAGACATGAGAATGAGATTAATTGATAACATTGCTTTAATGTCTTAAAGAAAACAGCAAGGACATTGTGTAAACATTAAAAGCCAGTTTGTGTTATTTTACAACAGAGATTTTAAGGTTTTCCCAGAACCATACTACCCATTATGCCCATTTAATATTATTCAACTGGTGAGAAAAAACATCCTTTTAGTAATATGAGGGGTGGTTTTGAATTGCATTGTAATTACTGACCTAAACCGAGCCTCCTCACAGCTTATGCAAACCATATTGAAGGTAAATACCCCTTTTGTGAGCGGAAATGACTACGGAAAGCTGACCACTGGGCCTGACAAAGAATACTTTTTCTCCAGAGATACTTGAGACTTAAACCCTACAGAAAACATCAACACCACGCTGATTGGATACAGATATTTAAGGTTATTGATGAGAAAAATCAATATACAGTAGCTGCTGAAGCTGGAATCTGTCCAGGACATAGTTCAGATAGACAACCATTAGTTTTTTTTTTTTTAATGTTCAATGTTAACACAAAAGTAGGTTTACATGTACAAAGTTCACAAAAACAACTATCTATCTTAAAGGATTTAAACCTGCAGGGTGCTACATTGAGGACAGGGCCTAAATCACACTTTTCAAACTTTTTATCTCCTGGATCAGTCTGCAGATTTTCTTTATTATCCTGCTGCCAATTTAGACCATTTTTGATTGTCTGGATTTGGCCCTGATCAATAGTTGTCTACTCTGACCTGCTGAGGAAACCCTGAAACAGGTGGAGGAACATGTCAAACTGAGCCAACACTGCCATCTAGTGGTGAAATATTGTGCTCTCTCTCTCTCTCTCTCTCTCTCTCTCTCTCTCTCTCTCTCTCTCTCTTACAGTCATTCTGGGCACGCTTATATTATTTTATATTTTGCAGGTATTTTGTACTGATTTTATGCTGTTATGCTCACCATTTCAGTTTTCACATGGGAGAGGAAAGCCTTCCAATCCCTCTGCCAGAAATTGATTTCTAACGCGTGGTAATGGTCTGTTTTAATTCAAACCATGTTCTTTTCCTAAACCTATCCAAATATTCTTGCCTAGAAACAAACTGCAGGTAATAAGTCAAATAAGTCAAAATAAGCTTCACATGGGAGTTCAACCTCAGTCTCTTGTGTGTTAGTCCTATGCTTAACATATTCACCCACCACAACCTGCACATGATGTGGACTTTGATGCTTTTTATGTCACCTGACTTCCTACAGCCTTTCTGGCAGAAAGCAATTTCTAGCAGACATCTTTCTGGGCTCTCTGGTCCTAGGACCTAACTTCTTCAATGTACTATTAGCTTAGCGTGTTAAGATGCTAGAATTAGCTAATTAACACTAAACACAAGTGCAGGTGAGGCTGATGGAAATGCCATTAGTTTTGCAAGTATTATCGACATAAACCAAAGTATTGAACAAATTATTATTTTGACTTGATGTTGGCACTAGACAAAAGGTTAAAGGTATAATATACAACATTTTCCTAAAAAAACAAAAAAACAAAGTATAGAATCATATAAACATAATCCCTGTCAATTGTCACTTATGACCAACTAGAAGTGTGTGGTGGTGTATCTGCAACCCTGCCCCCGGGAGACTTCACCAACTCAGAACATCTGTATTTGACATCCTGGAGTCTTTCTAGTGCATTTAAAACAGCTGAGGCAAATCCTGTTGATTCTATCTTTGGATTGCCAAAGTTATTAAAATCCAACCTAAAGGGGGCATCACTGTCTTTACCAAATGTCACGGCAATCCAATAGTTGCTTATACATTTCACTGAAAACTACAAACGTCAAACGCATGATGTGGCAAAGACAGGTCAGGTGATCACCAAAGTTTGTGAAAAATCTGCACAAAATTGTGTACAAATCTACACACTAGAACTTGGGACATTTCAAGGGATAAGTGATAACTTGACCTGCTGGTGGAGCTAGAGGAAAAAAGTCAGAGGATGACCAAAGTCGTTGGGATTCATCCTCCAGGTATCATGAATGTTGCTGAGATATTTCAGTCTGGACCAAAGCTGCAAGCATGGTTAAAAAGATGATCAGTTACAAGACAAAGATGATGTGGTGGACAATACAAGACATGAATGATCAGTAACAACTTCTAGAAATCCCAGTTACGTTGTGTGTTCACTCCTCCCAGTTGCCACAAGTGCATCAACTGAATGATTACCCACTAATAAAAACTGGTAATAATTACCATTATTTTTGATGTTGATGGACTTAGACAGGAGGGAAATACTGAATCATTTAAAGTTTTCTTCGAATTGATTGCAGATTTATTTGGCCATTATTTACTATCAGTGTGCTTGAACTGAACTTCCACCATCATCCACTTCCAGCTCACTGGATTATAACTAATTCATAGAGAGGCTCTGTAGCCCTGGGTGGCATTGTTGTGGCCGTACAATTTATTAGCTAATCGACAAGACAGTGCCAGATTCCGCCGCTCATGAATATCAAGGCGGAATGAGAACCAGAACGTGAGCTTTCATTAGGGAGTTTCGGCTCTCTTGCTCTTTCTACATCTTCAGAACACACATAGAGTTCAAATGGGAACTCCCAAGCGCTTCCAGCTGGCAACGCTTTGGGATAATGATGCTGGATTCCACACAAATGAAGGGTCTAAATACCACCAGAGAGGTACCTGAACCCCCTCCTCAATGCATAGACATGCATACATCACAAGTATGTTAAAAAAAAAACACACACACATAGTTCCAAGCAATCTTTTCTTCTCGGTGGGTTAATCACACACTGAGTGGGAAAGCCAATTTCCCACCGTCATCCTGGACAGTCGCTGCTGTCAAATGTAAGCAGCTAACCCAAAAATAATCCTGCAGCAAGTCAACAGTACACACACACACACACACACACACGTACACACTGAGGCCGGCACACATCCTCCAAGTGTTCAGGAGTGCAGATTGGGTTACTGCAGATTCCTCGCTGCGGCCTCAAGGTATCCTCATTTAAAAACTCTCTGCGGTTGAGTCATCAGTGTGAGCCGGGCAGAGACCACCTTCAGTGGTGTGATGTCAAAATGATGGATGGGACAATAATACTGGCAGAAGAGCTATTGATAGCTCTCTTTCCTTAATGTTGACATGTTGATACCGCACACCCCAAGCAATGGAAGTGTGTGTGTGACACAGAGAGAGACATAGAGAGAACCTGCACGCGCACACACACACACACACACACTGCACAAGGACATGCTGGTATTATAGCCATTAATATCTCTTCCGTTCCAACTCAGGGCCTGTGGTCTTTGAAGTGGAGTGGCAGCTGAGCCCTGAGCGAGTGAGTGTGTGAGAGGATGTATACAATAACGCCAACATGCCGTCCTGACTTAAGATGAGTCGGCAGAGGGAAAGTAAACAGGCGGGGTTCCCCAAGCGGCTGTCGTTATAAAGGGGGGGGGGGGGGGGGG
>JAJHUR010139546.1:14245-27135 GCA_027495735.1 Lutjanus campechanus
GGGGTGCTGAGAGGGGCTCAAGCTGTTTATTTTTACATGGGACCTCAATGTCGTTTGAAGTGCCCTCAGTGATCTCTCTCACTCTCTTTCTCTTTTTTTTCTTACATGTGCTTCCCTTGGACCAGACAATAAGACATTTTTGGTGTAGTTCCTATCATTACTACGCAGATGACATCCAACTATATGTTACAGTAAAACTGAATGACCTAAATACTCTTCACAACTGCCCAGCTGCTGTAAAGTACTGTATTTCACTTAACTTCCTCCAAGTAAATTACGACAAAACTGAGATTATCATTATTGACCCTGAAGATGATAAAAAAAAGGGCTCCCTCCCTCCCATTGCACCAGTCTGTTCCCATATATCGCATCCATGTGATCGAATGACCTCCAGCTCTTATAGTTTCCACTATAGCTGTTGTGGTCTTTCATACTTCTGTAGTCACTTTTCAACTTTTTTATACTCTTTCATTCACTGCTGGAAAGTCCAATGGTAGCTGTGTGTGGCAAACAGCTGAGCCACTTCTTGGTATGCCCTCTCATTTCGGGTCGCTCCATCCATTGGTAATCAAACAGACATATCTACATTTCTTCAATTGATCAAGGCATGGTTTTGCAAGCAGCCATACCACTAAGTTGTACATCACACATTACCCCGAGCTTAGCTTTGCAGCATTGGTTACCTGTGAATTTTGGAATTGATTTTGATTCTTTTAACTACTTAGAAGTCACTTCACAGCCAAGCTGTTGCTTATATGTCGGAACCCCTGACCCCTTACACCACTGATTGACCACTTAGGTCAACCAATCAAAACCTGTTGGCTGTACTGCGTACCAGGCATAAAACTAAAGGTCACTGCTCTTTTGCTGTTCTTGCACCCAGACTCTGGAGCAGTTTCCACCTCCTACTAGATCAGCCTTCCAACAGTTCCAAGTGCATGATCTGGGTGGGTATCATATGCTACATACATCTGTTGGTCATATGTACATTATATTCTATATACTCAGCTGTACGTCTGCATTTTCGAATGTTTGAACTTGTATGTGCTGCATGCTTTTGGTTTTATTTGCCTGTACTGATGTTGGTGTAAAGCACTTTGTAACCCGTTTTAAAAGGTGCTACATACAAAAAGTTTTGCTTACTTACTTAACTTCCTTCTCCTTTTTGCCATAACCTTCCCCCCCCTAACCCTAACCACCTGCCCACCCTCTCTGGGGTTCTTGCCAGCAGCAAACTAATTATCAGTCGGTTGGGTTCCACCATGCCCCTGTGTTTGGCCCACTTCTCTACCTCTGACTGTAAAGGCATATGGATATGCAGTGCGCCTCACGTTTCTGTGCAGTGACACAGAGTTTCACTGCTGAACTGAAGGGCATCAGCAGGAGTCTGCAGAATAATGAGGTACCTTTCAAGTAACAGCACCTTCACACCGGGAAATGTCATGTGTATGTGTGAGAAAAACGTGGAAATATGGAACATTTTAAATGTGACTTATAATGGTACCGCTAACTAATATTCTTTCTAAAAGATTAATAAGTAGTAACAAATGGCTGCATTGATGATTATTGCAAATAATTATTTACTAGTGTATTATAGATCAGTTAAAGGTATAGTTCATCCCAAAATCCAAAATACATGTTTTTCCTGTAGTGCTATTGATGGATCTAAATTGTTTTACTGTGAGTTACCGAGTTTTGGAGATAAAAGCCGTAGAGATGTCTGCCAATATAATGGGACTTAATGGTATTTGACTTGTGGTCCTCAAAGTGAAAAACAAAAACTAAACTAAACTAAACATCTGAAAGACTCAACAGCAAAGTTTCTTTCCAGAAATCATTATCCGGTTACTCAGTATAATCCACAGACCTTGTTCTAAGCAGTTTCATGTACAAACTACTTTCTTTCTGCAGTAGAATCTACATGAAATTGCTCTAGTCATGATTTCTGAAAAGAGAATTTTTCTAATGTAATTTTTTCGGCACCTTGAGCATTGCAAGTCGAGTGCCACCTGGTTCCATTGTATTCGAGAAAAGGCAGACATCTGTACAGATGCTATCTCCAAAACTTGCCCTCTTACACCAAAACTATTTAAATGAATAAACAGCACAACAGGTAGGACAACTGGTGAACTGTCCCTTTAAGAACAAATTCTGGTGTGAACAGATTGTTAAAACTGCAGAGCGTCCAAACCAAAATCCATATATTAACAACGTATTACCATTTACAACTATGGATTGTTGTATGAACTCTGTAATAATGTCTTATTAAGTAAATGATAATGAACAGCAGCATGTGATTATTGCAAGTTAAACCCTGGCAGTGTGATATGGGACTTGAATCACCCTCAAGAGGTTTATTTCTCATTGTATATTATCCTGCTTATTACACAACTACTTAATTTACAAAAACAAAACAAAATGATCATTTTAACCTCTATGTAACCACATGCACCTTAACTCATATTGCATGATTGTGATGTTAGCTATATCTCAAGGCTTTGTACTGCACTGTGCTGAGAGTCTTTAGACTGATTTTGAAGATTGCACACAGGTTGAAGAGGTTAAAGGTAACTGGAGAGATTTTATACCCCAAAAGAATTTAAAAATGTTAACCAGTGGAACCACCAGTGGGTCCATCATTACAAGTGCAAACAAGCATTGTTAAAACAGCCACAGAACATTGTGTTACCCTCAAGATTTTTTGGGGGAAACGTTTTTAAAATTGATTCCATTTGATCTAACCTTGATTTGACCGTAAAACATGGTCTTAATATTCTAATAAAGAAAAGCTTTGGAATAAGCAGCTACAACATAGATGTGAAAATGTTTTAAAGCTGGTTTTAAAACTACTGAAGGAGACACTCGAGGGTGAGGGGGTGTTTCAAGAGGTCGAAATCAAAATGATAACGCAATAGTTAACATATTACATACAAATATTGCACTTATCATGGAGCAATTATGATAATTTAGTTTTAAGTCAGAAAATGACATTGTGGTGGTTCTCATCTTGGGTGGGACTTCAGCCAAGACTATTACCATTATTTCATGCCTCTTCATTTTATCACAGGGCTACATAGCTTTCACAAAGCAGTGACCTGGACTCATTGAACACAGATGTAACTAATAACATTAATGATGGCTGCATTCCATTTAAGTGTTTGAGAGCCAGTGCTCTATTGTGCTTTCTGACTCACTTGCAGGGTTTACTGGGACAACTAAATGGAGGAAATTATCATTAATGTTATTAGTAACACCTGCTATGACAAGTCTAATTGTTTGTATTAACAAAAATACTTAAACGTGGCCTCTAGTAAAGTTGCTTGATCTTCTTTTAATTTCATTGACCTTTTCACAGCAACATGCACAATAGCAGCACCCTGACTGTTTGACCTGAATTGAACAGAACCTTAATTTGTATCATTGGTAACACCTGTGTTTACATGACTCCTTGGTGAAAAATAAATATACGAAGTATATAAAATTTTAGCATACTCGCATTCTTGCCGTCAGACTAATCATCAGTATAATTAAAGTGTGTTCATGATTAGTTGACTTGAAGTTTGCAATTTTGGAACAACTATAGTATATTTTAGTTAGAATTATATAGCAGAAAAGCACAATTTCAAGAGTAGTTAGTGCACATTTATGTGCTAAAGTGGAACAATTTAAAATATGCTTTGTACATTTAAAGTATATTGCTGTATATGTACTAATAAACATGCTTGATTAATGAAAAGTTTATCTTGTTTGTGCTACTTTTTCAACCATACTTGATTACACTTTAAATATACTATACTAAGTATGATTATAGTAACTTTTGTATTCTTAAAATATATTTCTAATACACTAAAGTAAGCTATTTTTACCTGGGTGTTATTATGAGGACAAGAACGACAATGAAATCGGTCTGACAGAAGGTAAAGTATTAAAGTCTGTGAACGGAACTGTGAGGATGATTACTGGTCACAAACCTGAGGAGTTTTACAAGCGCTCAGCCACAAGAGGGCGCCCTCATCCCATTGAAAACCAAGTGGTGGGGGGGTTTCCCCCTGGACAAGGTAAGCAGCATCTCTCCTTGCGCCCGACAGCAGGGGCGCCCAACAACAGGGGTGCCAAAAAATGAAGCGAGGAAAAAGCCGGAGGCTGACATTTTCTCCGGGGTGTCCGCCGCAGGGAACCCAGCGCTGAGAGCCCCGGGCTTTGAACAGACAGATCACTGAGGCTTGTTCTGCAGACAAAATCAGCTCACTGATCCAAGTGCAACAACTCTAAAGGACCGAGGAGAGCTCCCCGCTTGAATCCCATCTGACAGCAAGTGAGTGTGTTGCCTGTTGTTGGTCTTGCTTTCTTTCATTCTGTCTTTAACGCAGTCCCATCTCTGCCAGTTGTAATTGGAGAGATAATCTACCTAGATTAGTGCCTGGCTGGCGGGGCTCCTTTATTTCACAGAAATGCGTCAAAATTGGCCCTCTGTGGAAAAAATGCTGAACATGGACTCTACTGTCATAGTGTAAACAGACAGTACTGTACGTCTGTGCTAGGAACATAACTGTTCAGTTTGTCTTGTTACTTGCTACTAAGACTTACAGCATTTTGTTCATTCCCAAGAAACTTTGTTGGACCAAATTATTGAGTTTACAGGGATTGTTCCAATTTCTCAATTTACTGACCCACTTTCTCAAATATCTCATTTTAAACTCAAATACTTTAATTGAAAACACAGAAAAGCAAATTGTTAAAGTGTGTCCACAGCATCATTCCCACACTGAGAGAAAGAAGAAGAAAAATAAGAACCAGGGAACACTGAAAAAATATATATATAAAAAAATTGAAGAGAATAATGAATATTCATTGTAAAACTCATTTAGATTCCACAAGCCGGTGAAAAGGTTATTTTAGGCTCTGATTTGCTCGTCTCCAAGAAGAAGACAATTCCAAGTGAAGAATTATGCTTACACAAATAAAAGCGTCTGAAGTAATTGGACAGAAGGCCAGAGGAGCAAAGGGAGTAATGACAATAAAAAACAGGCTGCAAGTTTCCTGGTAGAAAATATGTCAAGTGTTAAAGAGCAAAAAAACTACTGTAATTCTTTACTTACTGTAGCGCTACAATAACTCGTCATTTATCTTGGCTCGAGTGTGATTGAATTTAATTGATTTTTAGCCTCTTTCTAATGAAGCTGGCACCACTTTTCCCTCTGGTGTTTAAACCCATTAACTGGCAGCGTCTTATTCATTTTTTCTGCCCCGTTGCTTCACTGACATCGTTAATTAGTCCTATTGGCTGCAGGTGTGTTCAGATGTAGGCGTCACACACACACGAGAGGAGGATTTGGGTTAATGCTTATTATCTTAAATTATCCGCGGGTTTGAATACATGTTTAAACGCTCTTTGTTTGCGGTGAATTACTGGAATAAAAGGTACCAAAGCGCAGCTCGGTCCCGGGCCGGGCCGAGCCGGGCCGGGCCGGGCTGTTCCCCCCAGAGGATGGTACAGTAAATACAGCAGGAATGTTGAGCAGCTTACAGCGGAGCGGAGCCAACCGGGAGCTGCTCGGGATCTGACGGCCGTGATGCTCGAATAATGAGCCGCCGGTAGGAAGGCTGCACCTGCAATAACACAGAGAGCAACATGCGGGCTGTCGCCTGTAAGTGAACGGGGATTATAGCGCGGATTGTGGCCGTCCTCACGAGTCTGCTGGACTATTCTTTTTTACAAATATAATACGGTTTTATAAGCACATTTGCAACATAAATACTTGTGGTGCTCACAGCTGATTGCCTAAGACATTTAGACAAATCGAAAAACACATACCCAAAATAAAAGTCAGCATTTAAATGTTCTCTGACTGCACATGTCACCATCAATATAATACATTACTACAACAGAAATTAGGGCCAGACCAGTACTGGATTTGTTGGGCCAATACCAATATTAGGGAGCTAAAAAAATTTCTGGTAGGCTATTGATATATTGGCCGATATTCTTTATTAGAGCTATTGGGTCATCGGTTCACACTGACCACTGTGACAGTTGAACGATATTATTGGCCCGATATCAATTTATCAAATCTATATCGGCATATATGTTGTCCTACATGGAAGCTTTTTAAAAAATGATTACAGTGCAGAGATATATTTGTTCATTTTTCGTAATTCAGGTGTAATATATAAATATATCTAACTATTAAGAATTCTGGTGAAAGTGTACTGTTTCAGTGGCCTGATATCATTTTGGACAATAAAGTTTCTTGTAAACTGTAAAATATCCTCCCTGCATCACATTTCTTTGTTACAAGTGTTAACCACCTTTGATCATTGCAAAAAATGTGTTCATGTATGTAGTCTATATTCTGTATAAAGAATAGTATTGCCATCAGCCTCAAAAATCCAGTCCACTATTCTTCATACAGAACATAATTCACAGAATATAAATTATATACACAAACACACTTTTTTTTTTGCAATGACCTCTCAAAAGTGATTAACACCTGTGACAAAGAGGCAGGATATTCTACACTTTAACAATGAACTGTATTGTCTAAATGGGCACTGAAACTGTAAATGTACACAGGTATGTTTAATAATTATAATTTTTTTTAAAAAGAGCAAAATATATGTAAATTAAACCTGACTTAAGACAAAGGATCCCAAAAACATAATGCTGCCTATAAAGCTAACAGATAAAAACAATCTCCATAATGGTCTTTAAAAAAGAAAGAAGTTTTCATATCAGCACATATTGGTTAACATATATGATGACAGAGACCAATATAGCTGTGATAGGCCAATATGAGGACGATAATATCGGTTGACTGACATATCAGTCAGACTTTAACTGAAATAGCTGTTTTAATTGTAAAGTCACTGTGAACCGGTGACCTGCAGTGCGCTTTTACGCACAGTCTGCCCTGTTTGGTT
This sequence comes from Lutjanus campechanus, assembly GCA_027495735.1. Lineage (NCBI taxonomy): Eukaryota > Metazoa > Chordata > Actinopteri > Lutjaniformes > Lutjanidae > Lutjanus > Lutjanus campechanus. The sequence continues at coordinate 21,167 of JAJHUR010139546.1, forward strand.
GTATAAAACTGCAAACACTCATCATGACAAACCACATTTAGCTGTTGCTCTTTAGCCTACACACTAACAGAGGGGTATAAAGCCATATGAATGCAGTTAATGAGTTAATGTGCTGCTGTCATGGCCGAGGGCGCAGGGCCACATTTTCTGTGCCAACACGAACCTCTCTCTCTCTACCCGCACACTCACTCACACACGCAAACACACACACACACACACGCACACGCACGCACACACTATACAGACCATCATCATGATGAAACCACAAGCCAATGCCATAATATATTTAAATTGATGCTACTTTTATTATTGCATATTTATTAAAACCAGCAAGACGTCAACATTTTGGTGCCTTGACGCAGAGGCTAACAAATCCAACATGTGTTGGACTATTATTAGGATTAATAAGTTATAACATTCTGCATCTGCCTCTTGTTTCTGTGGGCCCCGGAGCCCCGCTAGGCCTACTCTGTTTCAACAGGTTCAACGTTGTGTTCTCATTACGACCTCCATATGGCTGCCTGTGAACACAGCGAGCCATGGGGCATTTAGAGCAGCCAGCGCAGTAAGAATTAGTCCGTAAAGCGGCGGAGGTATTTGTTGTAAAAGTGAGACCAGTTGTGTTGTTCAAGGAGGGAAAAAAAGAGTTTAAACCAAAGTGGCAGTTTGGTCAATTGTTTATTTTCGTTTATTTGTTCGTTATTTTGGCTGCACAACTGAATTATACGCATCACCAGATCACAGGTAAAATGAAACTTGTGGGCTTATGGAATATTTAAAACTCTCTCTCTCTCTCTCTCTCTCTCTCTCTCTCTTTCTTTCTCTTTCTGTGTGTGTGTGTGTGTGTGTGTGTCGCTCCCTCTCTCTCTCTCTCTCCTTGCGCACACACACACACGGCTGGGGGAAATCTGGGTTTGATTTTAATGGGGAGTAGCCTCCTACCCCGGGCTCGCTTTACAACCTATGGATGTTCTGGACGCTTTTCAGTTGGTTTGAGCTCCGGGCGCGGATGGGTGCAGCAGTCCTCTCACTTTTGACGATGTTGCGCGCGTTTCTCACGTCTTTTAATATTTTAACGAGGCGAGTGTGAGAAACACGAGACACTTGAGCATTTTGGAGAGGACACTTTCTGACGGAGGAGAACCTAAAGACTAATTGGCGTGGATCTCAGGGGACGTCCTTTTAAATCCAAAGACAGCAACATTTGGGGTAAGTTTATAACTTGGAATAAAGTGTTCCTGTTTAACTTCACATTCACATTTCACCGGCATGTTCGTGTCTCTGTGGAGCGCAGATTTCTATTTTACGCACCGCTTATCCTCTTAGAAAAGAAGCGAGTGACTCACAGCGCTTATCCATTACCTGCCATTTGTTTTAAGTGAACGCAATGACTGTCATTACTTTATTATAGGCTGAGCCCGTGTGAGTGTAAGTAGGTGTTTGGGTCGCTGAATCAGCGGGGCGCGCTGGATCAGAGCGGCGGACACCGCAGACAGGTGTCAGCCTCCTCGCTTTACAACTGGCCCTTGGGTCGCAGCAAAAAAAGCGAGGAAAAACAGCCCGAGCGGAGGATTTAATACGAGGTACAAGAGGTGGGCTATACGGAGCCTGGGAGCTTTAATAGCGACTTGGAATCAGAGCCAAGCGCGGATGCCAAAGCAAGCAGCGCGCTTCTCGGTTCCCGTCTTCCTCGGCGCTGCCCTCGCCAAGTCTCCCAATGCGTTTGTCACCTCTAATATTTTCCCTTTTCGCTTTGACGCCACCACGTGCATATTGAAAAACATTTGTGTGAAAACAAAAAATCATTTTTGGAGATTTATCTGACTGAATTATGAAGAGAAACCCATGTTTAATGAGAAAAGTAGGGGAGACCAGGGATGAATGTAACACTTTGAGCATCAGTAACTCAGTGGTTATTTGCACTAGATCTCTCAAACTTTGATACACGGTAACCATATTTGTTTACTACGAGTAAAACCTACTTGGACATACACTACACATTCACTGACCATTTGAGTTGATATCAAGTTCCGTTATTACAACCTTCCCAACAACTGGGGTGAGTTTTAACACTAGTCGGGGACAGATGTAACAATTTGTTAACTCAAGATCCACACTATCCAATTTATGAAGGAATTTTATTGAAGAATAAAAATAAACACTTTTGAATATAGTGAACAATTTAAAGTGACAAAAACACTTTAAGTGTGTGTGTGTGGACTGTTTTTCTGAATGTGCACGTGTCAAATAAGGTTTCAGTCACTGTCACAGCCGTGGCAAATGTAGATGGCTGCTCTTCTGTTTGCCTTGAGTTTGCAAGTGTTTCATGCACACGATGCAGAAATTATCATCATTTTGATGAACTGTTACAACTGTCCCCATCCCAAGTAGCAGTACATAGCTAACTGTTTTTAGCATTTGGGCTTGAAGGTAGCATGAAAACTGCCAGTGTTGCAATTAACCCAGTGTTACAACACTCCCCAGTCTCCCCTGCAAGAGCAACGTCAGGCAGCTTTAAGTTTGTTTTCTCTTCGGTTTATTGAGGATTAAAGTGATGATGAGCTCCATTTGACACTGAAGCTCATTGTGGCCAAGGTGTGACAGGAAACAATAGCCTCAACAATGATGAGCTCCACCCTCTTTAAGCTCATCTGCTCTGCCCTCACAAGCAGCAACAAGCCTGGAAGTGAAAGCGAGAGTCCCATATAGATTGCTTATCTTAACTGCTTCAATAGACTCAAAGTATGCCCCTATTGCTCACTGAAACAGTGTCAGCCACTTGACCTACTTCTCACTCTCACCGCAAATGACTGGAATGAGTCCACGAAGAAGAGAAGGCCTCTGGATCCTCACCGTTCACCGAGGTCAGAGAGAATGTACGAGTGTAAACTGGAGGACGTGTTTGAGTCGAATGTGTGTGGCGAAGAGAGGTGCTGCTCATCTGGAGTGTGGCCATGCAGCACTTCCCTTGTTTTTGCAAATTAATCATCATTATTTAATTACATCACACCCTGCTTCCATCAATAACAGAGCCAGGGAGGTAGAGCCAGGAGCAGCTGAAGGCACATGACGTGGAAGCTAATCCAAAGCAACATAGTGCAGATTTGTGTGTGTGTGTATGCACTTGTATGTGGTATGTGGATTGAGATGGAGATGGAGAAAACTGCAGTAACATAAGCAGATCGTTTTCTCCTGCTTTGAAAAGCAGGATTCCTCAGAACTCTTGGCTGCGTCCACCTGAGCGAGTAAAATCAACACATCCGATATATTTTTCTTCTACGGCCTCAACAGTTTGACAGTGCAAAGCTCGATGCTAGATCTCTCTGTCTGTCAGTCCCTCCTTTTCTGTTTTTGCTGGGTGAAACTATCCGTTCCCTCCTCGAGTTGGTCTTGAGCTGATTAAAAAATTTGCTCTGACTCCGCTGGTGAAGCTGTCGGTGAACTCGGAGATCAGAATGATCGCCTTTCATATTAGAGCACCTGATTCCACAGTGAATATAACGTTGCAGTTTTCTTAAACGGCAGATTAATGTTGTGATTTGACGCCTGGAAATGGATGTGGTGAGATAAAAGCCTCACAAGTTCACGTCCCTGCTTTTAGAGGCGAGAATGAAGTCGAAATGCTGTCTTACTACTGACTTAAGTTGCCGTGTGTTTTTCCTTTGAGTGACAAATTGGGTGTGTGTGTGTGTGGTGCTTACCTTTCCTGTTAAAATACCTGTCATTCGTCAGCGTGACACCCAAGATGTCTCTCTCTGTGGGAGGAGGATCCAGGGGCAAAGATTCACATGCTTCATCCTGCCACTCCCTGCACCCTGCTAGGCCTGCATGTGTCAGCCACACATTTCCTCCAGATGCACAGGGATATGTGTTTGTGTGTGTGTGTGTGTGCCTGGGTGTGTGAGGTCTGCATGTGTGCCTGTGCCCACTTAGTACCTATCAGTATTCTTATCTGACTTGGATACACGCAAGAGATATCTTCTGTATTGATGCCAAACAAGTTTTCAGACCATGATGGGCTGATTTTTCCAAAGGATCTACATCTACTACTTTCTGTGGTTAGTTGCTAACAGTTTGACAGTGATCTGGATGTATTTTGGCTCTCCCAGTGCTATGACAACCATGTTTTCTAGCTCCTAGCTCAGCTCTGCTCATCTTGTTGACAGTTATACAGCATGTGAACACAGAGGGCAAAGCAACACACTGTTAAACTTGAATTACACCCTCATGGTTGTATGCATCCGCCAACCAGTCAAACTGCAGTTTACATGCATGTCTGTTCAGACTCATATAAAATTTGTAGTGAAGACTTTGAAATAATGTATTTCTTGGCAAAATGGAAGCTATCACTACATTGACATGTGTAATTTGTGTGAATAATTTCCAGTGAGAAATATGCTGTCTTCACTTAGACACTATTTTTACAGAGGACAGAGGACTAATGTTTGACAAATGTAGGCATGGTGATAAAATGATAGTAATATGAACTGGGGATAAACGCTTTATCAATAGAAATAAGAAAATAGTTTAATAAAGTGTGCGATACTTTGAAAGCATTGACGTCTGGAATTTCCTGCTTTGCCTGCTGCCACTGTAACTCGACACTGGATAAGTGGAAGAAAATGGATGGATGGATAGATGGACAACTATCAGAACAGCAATGTGTGTAAACTGTACAGGAATACAGTCACGACTAAGACCAGTAATGCAACAATTTAAAAAAAAAATTAACATTAACATTTTATCAACATTCCACCCTGTAGATTACTCATCAGTCACAACCTACATGATCAATAATTACCTTATAACCAGTGTGAAACTTCTCTATCACGATGGATTTTTCAGCTGTATCGCCCAGGCCTAATTTAATGTCATCGCTCCAACATTTTGTCCTATTAAACATGTGTGTGAAATGTTGTCATAATAAGCAATAATAAAATTCTTGATTTCTAACCAAAAACATGTTTTCTGAGATCACAGTGTCATTTGACCTTTGACCACCAAGTTCAAATGGCCATTTGTGCCAAATTAGAAGATAAAGTGAGATAACACAATCACGAGAATAAAATGGACCCTCGCTCGTTTTTTTTTTGCCCACTACAATCCTTTGTAGGCTCCGAATCTCTTTGCCTAAACTTAACCTTGTGTGTCACTCTAGAGAGCATAGAGAAATTACATACTTGTTGTTTAATTTGGATGATATGGACATTGTTTTATCATCAGTCAAGCCAAAAGACAGATATTTTAGTTTTTTTTCCCCCTTTTCACTGTCAGGACGCTGACCTCTGATCTTTAACCAGAGGTCACCTGGTTTGTGCTAGCAATGCTGAGAAGAATGAGCGGACGTGGAGATAGGCAGTTGAGAAACAAGGAAAGAGGGGAAAGGGAGTTGTCTGATGAGTCACGGGCTTTGGCATCCTTTACAATGTGTCTTCGTGTGTGAGTCCGGGCATATATAAAATCTACTAGAGAGCATGTGTTTGTTCGTCAACAACGTGTATGCGTTTAAGTGTAATGTACGCAACCGTGTGAGTATTTCAAGCACTTAATAAAATGATTTGTGGTTTTTTCCCCCCTGCGAGTTCAAAGTGGGTCCTTGCTTTCGGCTGTGGGGTAGAGGTTGCTCTTGTGCAATGGAAAAAAAGAGACTGTTTTCCTGTTAGGGGGGCTTTTTGGGAAAACCGCGGCTCTGCCTACCGCAGCCAGCCTTCAAAGGCCTTTGAAGGAGTGCTCACCTCTTCTCTCCTTAAATCCTTCCATCCCTCCAAACGAGCTACTTCCTCTCGTATTCAGGAACACCTCACCTGCCTCACCCCGACCACCACCGCCCAACCACACTGCTGCGAAGCTGCGGTCAGGGTTATGCTCAGGTCCATGGGAAATGTTCAATCAACGAGCCCTCAGTCCACCCACACACGCTCAAAACAGTGCACCCAGGGAACTTTAACCTCTCAGCATTTTTTGCATGT
>JAJHUR010139547.1:0-24462 GCA_027495735.1 Lutjanus campechanus
AGATTTGATCATGGAGAATTTGTTCAAAGAAACATCCATCTCAAGACCCGACTTTTATTTTTTTCAAAATATATATATATATATATTTGGAGCTTTTATGCCTTAAATATGAGGGGGAAAAAAAGAGCTGGGGAAAGGCATGCAGCAAAGAGCCACAGGTGGGAGTCAAACCCACGGCCGCTGTAGAGGACTTACAGCCTCAGTAAATGGAGCAAACGTTCTAGCAACTGAGCTACCAGGCCACTATCTCAAGACCCAACTTGAGATACTCTGTAATTTCAGTGTCCACCAGGACTGTAGGCTGTGTCTGTCCTCTGAGGGTGACTTTTTTCTTTAGACAGAGTCTCCTTCAGTGACAGGTGCAGGCGGTGGTAGTTCTTGCTCTTGTGGAAATGCAGTAAACTTGTAACAGTACCGGATTATTTTTTGAAAGTGTAACAAAATAACTGAGTGCTTGAACTTCAAAACTTAAGTGCTACATTACTTTTTACCACAAAAAAAGAGTACATCACGCATTACCCCAGCACTGCTCCCATGATTCTGTGCTTTACCTCGTGGTAACCCGTCTGCTTCTGGCTGGCTGAGGCTGGCGCGGCGTGCATGTTGAAGTCATGACAGGACAAAGAATCATTTCTCTGACTTGACAATGTAGTCTCCTCTAAACTTAAGACAAACTGCCAGAGACGAGCCAATGAGATGCGGCAGCAAAACCTGGTGTTACTCTGGATACTTTGTGTAGTCTAATCAAACAACGAGACACAGTCTGCTAGTGAGGGAGACAGAAAACAAATGCGAACAGGATAAGCACCTGTGGTTAAAATGGCCCTCGTCAAGTGGCTTGACAATGCCTGGTCACGTAATGCCCCATTGAGCGGACCCTTGGTGAGGAAGAAGGCAGAAGAATTGGCAACAAGCCTAGGAGGGGGCCATTTCCAAGTTTCCATAAGCTGGTTTTAGTGGCTTGAAAAGACAGAACATGATGTTTAAGGAGCTGCGCAGGGAGGCTGCTGAGGCTGACAAGGTGTTTGAAAAAGCTGTGCTGCATTTCTGAAACGGTCGGTAAAATTCAGTAAGGCCGTTTTTAAGTTTCTATTCATGTGATAAATTTACAAATGTCAAATAGATGGTCATCTGCATGAGAATATAGTGATCAATTAAACCCCTGCAGACCGCTGTAAGAGGTTTCCACTGTTTTTATAGTATCCTCAGTGCAAATACACAGAATATATGTATGACTTAACTTCCACCTCACACTGTATTGTCACCTTACCCATCTCTGACTTTCTCATCCAGCTCCCGTAACATCCTGGACGACTTCAGGGAGGCCTACTATTGGCTGAGGCAGAACACAGACGAGCACGCCAGGGTGATGTCATGGTGGGACTACGGCTACCAGATAGCAGGCATGGCTAACAGAACCACGCTGGTCGACAACAACACGTGGAACAACAGTCACATAGCACTGGTGAGAGCTGATGTACCTGTAACACTTATGGAGATGCAAGACAAGTCACTGGTGAAATTTAGAGGAAAAGGCACCAAGTCATCGATGTAGGCTGTGACGCACATTTTAGCTGAGACAGTAATAACACTTTTTTTAAAATTTGGTGTATAGGATACACATTTTTACAATTCGAGAATGTAGAAATCACTTCAGATCCTCAGTATTGCTGAAAGAATATTAAAAAAACAAAACAAAAACATTTATTCCCATACAGTAGTCACAGGGAGCCACCAGAGAGAAGCAAAAGAACCACATGTGGCTCTTGAGCCACAGGTTGCAGGCCCCTGTTGATACTGTGTACTTGTTAGCAAACAGTTGCTTATTTACCCATCCATTTCTTTCCACCTGATGAATGCAAGTCCAATATTCACCCTCCTTTACCTCTGTTTTTTTTTTAACTCCACCAGCTCCTGAGGGAAATATCTGTCTCTTTAGCTGCTAAATGCTCCACTATGTTCACCGGCTAGTCTCTACTGTGTCCGTCTGCTGGACAGCTGGAGTACAGTGAGAGCTAAAACTCACTATAAAGCTCTTTAAAGCTGCAGGGAGCTGCACATTCAGCAGATAATTCTCTGTAGGCTCATCACTAAGACTCTCCTCTGTTGTTTCACATTGTTTTCTGAGACATAGCTATTTTAAAAATACCAGTTAGAGACATTTTAAATATACCTTTGCAAACATCCCCATGGAAATCAATGACTGTTAGAGCCTAATTTGTGTCTTTGTGGTTCTTATGACCTTCTTTTCTTTGACTCCACTCTCCGTGGTTACAGAGTTTAACAGCTCCGAGTTGAGATTTTTCCATCCTTCATGTGGTACTCAGAGTGTTGATCTGTTGCCTTGGTGTATTGCACCACCAAGTGGACATAACGTTTTATCACTACACTGCACTGCACACAACACTCATTAGACATAATAAAAAGAAGCAGCAAATACTGAGATATCCTGACTTTTAATTGCTAATATGAGTCAAGCTCCAAAAATATTAGAACCTACACTTCCCATAACGCAACTCAGTCATGTCTCTCTGCAAGACCCTGCCTTGCAGGGTGCAGGAAGACCAAACTGAGATAATTCTGTAATCCACTGTACTCAGAACTCTGAAAAAACAACTATTCAATTTGGAAACCCAAGTTGGAAGCTTGAAAGCTCCATCAATCCCGAGTTCGATTTTCAATGGACGACATCCCTGATGACATTTTCTTCGACTTGATGAAGTTCTTCTAAAGCCACTGCTCATCTGTTCTCTCAGGCTGAGCAGTGCTCAGCTGTCATTTGTGTCTAAAATCAGTGGAATGCCCCTTTAATCTGCATGTAGTTTTATACGTGAGCTCTACTGAATGGAAATGAATTACAAACATGCCACGTCTCTGTGTTCCCACAGGTGGGTAAAGCCATGTCATCCAATGAAACCGCAGCCTATGAGATCATGAGGTCACTGGACGTCGACTATGTCCTCATCATATTCGGAGGGGTGATTGGCTACTCAGGTGATGACATCAACAAGTTCCTGTGGATGGTGCGCATTGCAGAGGGCGAGCACCCACGGGACATCAGGGTGAGAACAATGTCACACACACGCACAAAAGATGCACATTAATTTGAGAGGTTTTCGTCTAAAGCAGTTTCCTATGAATAATTTTCTTTTTTTTAGGTTTGAAGATAAAAAAGTATTCATAGTCAACTAGGATCACTATAAATTACAGTCAGTTAAAACAGCCAACCCAGTTCCTTGTTATTCCACTTTCCAAAAAATGCGCAATTCACTCAAAGACCCCTGTTGGTCCACAATCCTCAGTTTGAAAATCACTGACTTGTGGAACACTGAAGGGGGCGTACATAAGACTGACATGACACAAGAACACATTTCATGAACATGAAGAAAACTTAATGACTGCTTAATTGACTGAATGACACTTAATGACAACATTCATAAAGATTCCCTCATGTTCATGGCAGGTGTCATGTTGTAGTTATGATAGTGTCATGTCAGACTAATTCACACCCCTTTATATGAAGTGTTACTGTAACTTCCATCACACCAAGAGCAGACTCTGTTCCTGCAGTTGTTAAATATTTACTGCAGAGATGGTGGGATGCCTGCAAAGTGGACTTCATATAAATGTTTGATGTGCTCTCTGAGAGGGAAATACTGAGGGAAATCATGGATCAGTAACCAAGTGTGCTTTAAGTTGTTTCTCTGCAACATGAATGTAAATCCCGGATCAAAGTGTGTGTTCACCGCTTTCTTTCTATCTCCTTCTTTCTGTCTACCCAGGAGAGCGACTACTTTACCCCGCAGGGAGAGTTCAGAGTGGACAAAGCTGGTTCCCCCACACTACTCAACTGCCTTATGTACAAAATGTCTTACTACCGCTTTGGAGAAATGCAGGTACGTCATCATGAATCATTCTGCAGTGGACTTAGTCGACTGACTGATTGCAAAGAGCACTGTGTTATAACAACAAGCTTGACAAAATTACCTCAAGTGGACAAATAGGATTTAGACTTTAACAACTTCATCCGTCTTCATTTCCTGTTCAGTTGGACTTTCGGACGCCACCAGGCTTTGACCGAACACGCAACGCCGAGATCGGCAACAAGGACATAAAGCTGAAGCACCTGGAGGAGGCGTTCACCTCAGAGCACTGGCTGGTCAGGATTTATAAGGTCAAAAAGCTGGAGAACAGAGACCGCTTAGAGCACAAGCTGCGAGGCACCGACACCACTAAGCAGAAGTACACCTCCAAAAAGGTGAGCTGGGATCCTCCTCAACCACTGGACTGTGTCCAGTCTAACATTGGTGGAGAGTCCAAGGGGAACTGGACTGAGAGGGTTCTCAGTGCAGCTGAATTTGTTTTATGGTACCAACCAGTTCAGTGACTTTAGCTGTCATGATGAGAGTGACTCAGGTTAATCAAAGCACACAGTAAAGTCAAAATTAGCAGTCTGGAACCAATCCTCTGACATTGTTGACCAGCAACATGACAATGGGCCTCATTCCTGATTCATTTGTACTCACAGATTTGATCTAAAATTGTGAATGCGAACAATTTAAAAACTTTGGTGGTGGTAATACTGTCCTCATCCAGCACGTGAGCCAATACGCACAAAAGTGTCTTGTTAATAATGACAAAGAAAATGTGATACTTTATGAAAACACAGAAGAAGGTTGTTATACAACTATTTATTCATCTAATAATTTAAATGTTTAGAAACTTCAAAGAAACTTCAAAAACAATTTTTTCATCAAAATTAAAAAAAAAATGTAAAAGATCTCATCCAAAAGTTCAGTTTGTCAAGAGGCTACTTTTAACTTTGTCTGTCCACATCTCCTGAGTTCAGGAGAGTGACTGACAAACTGTTGCATGAATTCCAATATGACACATTCAGGTTGCACTGCAAAAAATCAGACCTGTATCTGATGTAATGTGATTTGTGCTGTTCATACTCATGAAAAAAAACAGATCCGAGTTACAAAAAAATCAGATTTGGGTCTCTTTTGCTTGCAGTGTGAATGTAGCCTAGATAAATGCTCTAATCAGCCTCATCCGTTATCGATTTCCTGCCCACGAGTACCTTCCATATAGAGACATATCTGACATATTCCAGTCCTGTTAGTCATGTGCTCCCCAACATTCTCCAGTTAACATCACAGTACATTCAGTTTACATGCCGCTGCTCTGCAGGCAGATAAATCCACTGTACTCGTGCGCATCGAGGCACCATCTCCAAATCCATGCCCCTTCCTCAATAGAAAAAAAAAATCAATTCAATAAACGTCCATAATATGTGCTGCACAGAGTCGCATCTTGAACGCCGGGGGAATCACACGACTGGCTGCACCTGACTGCACCCCGACAGAGGCACCTCTCCAATGATGCTCCAGTGCACTCAGCCATGTCTGCTGAAAAGTTTCTTTTTCTTTTTGCTGCCCCTAGGTGGCATTCCCTCTCTTTTTCTTTATTTCCTCCTTTTGTCTGAGTTTAACATCACCTGTCAAATGTCAGCAGCTTGTTGCTTTGTGGTTTGCCGCAGCGCCCTGCTGCCCTTATATAGATTTATTGGAGCATTTCCACATGCTAATTGCAAATTTCCAATTTATGATCAAACACGATTCATCACCGTACCCCAGGTGTGTAAGAACAGACTTGGCTGTCAGCACACATTTCTTGAATCCCACGTAGGATTATTTTTCCTCTTATTGCTTTGTGCAGGAACAAATAGAAAGAGAAAAATAAGAAAACATTCATGCATGAGGCCCATTGTTCTGTGAGTCAGCTCTAATGATCAAAGTCTAATGTGGTGCTTCTTTCAGCCGGAACGATTCCTTTTACATGCGAGAACACACTGAATTAAATTTCTTTTGGAGTAAACTGCCAAGTTAACTGTGTGTAATGTGGCAGGAATGTGAACAAAAACATTATTCAGATGTGATTAGATACTGAGCGCTCAACAGCTGCAAACAGCATCCTAGGTTTTACTGTAATGTTGCCCAACTCTCCTCCCAGACTGCAGTTTCAAAGCTGTTATTTTAATCTCAAGATCTGATACTGAAGCTTGGAACCTCATGTGACTTGACGGTACACAAGAAACTAAAGCTGTATTTCCACTACATGGCTACATGGCATGGCTCGACCTTACTGTACTGCTTTTGCTTTTGGTGCTTCGACTTCGTTTTCCACTGCAGATAGTACTCCATCAATGTAGGTGGAGCTGATCATCATAGTGATGCTTTTGGGACAGTGGCAGCAGTTGGGTGCAGCTTCTATTCAGTGACAAACTGTAACCTACACTTGACATTCACTGTACAGATAAACTTCACCCCTCACTTTTTCCTCTGCTCTGCTGCTGCTAACTCTCTCCCTCAACCACACACTGACTACGCGCACAAATAGGAGCTACGCTGCTCTTACAACAAAGGATATGAAGGGATAGTTGTTATGTCCGCACTTCATCTGTTTGCGTTATGCGGCCTGTCATTTTTCAGTGAATAAAACATTGTCGCTATTGATGGTTGCGAGGCTGTTTAGAAAAATGCTGGCTTTGTGCAGGACGTCTTGTGTCGTGCGACCAATCATTGGTCTGCAGTGTTTTTAAGCCAACTTTTAGTATCTGCCCAACTCTCTTGGAACCAAAAAAAAGTGACAGTTACCAGGTATAATCCATAACATTGAATTGTACGGGGATGTTACCATAATAACACGATAAAAAAGTATTAAGTACAATATTTAGCCCAATATTAAAAAACTAAAATATGACGACTTGAACAAAATGTACTTTATTAAATAGTGAATCTCATGTGTTAAGCTTTTTTTTTGTATAATTTTTCGTTTTAGATTTTAACTGATTTTAAGTGCCTCTGCTTCCATCTTTAATAAAATAAAATAAAATAAAAGTAGCAGCCAGCAGAAAATAATAAGATGAAATAATTAACTATGTAATACCACAGTCAGTCAGACAATTAGTTACAGCTTTTATTTAGAGTCACTTTCAATATTTTTTGAAGTTGGGTTTTCAGACATAAATCATGTTTTATTATTTGGGTCATTTAGATACATAAAATTACAGTTCAAATAGTTTTTATTTGGCATGTCTTGATGGCTTTTGATGTCCAGCATACCTATGTTTGGTATAAATCAAGTTACAGTCTTGCAGTCTTACTGTAGATCTAATTGAAAAAGTTTCTCAAAGTGAAGAGTTTCCATGTGAGGCTTAATTTTTTTACTCAAGTGTGTTTTTGGTCCTTTTCCCCTCTGCAGACAGCCAAGAGGAAGCGGGGATACATCAAGAACAAGCTTTCCCTCAAGAAGGGCAAGAAACTGACCAAGAAATCTTTATAGAACGTCGACCACCAACAGAGGCACATTGTGGACGGGGGAGAGAGGGAAAAATCTTCAAACACAAAACTTTCAACAAAATACAAGCAGCAACAGTTAAATCCACCAATCAAAGATGAATAAGGAACAACCAGAGGTTCTCCAGACCCCTGTCATCCCGCGCGTCCTCACCTGGAGGGTCCAGGCTGGAAATATTACCATCACTTTAGGAGAATGAGTTTGAACCCCAGCTGACCTGATAAACGAGGTCAAGGAGGCGGAGACCGGGAGGTGTCGGCTAGTCCGAGATCCTCCCCGCACTGGTTTGAACCTGAGGAACTGTGACCTTTGACCCGCTTTTCTTTTTTGTACTTGAACGTGATAGGAGGAAACGAGAGGAAGAGAGATTAGCTGTCCTCAATCCAGGGACTCGGCTCGGGACTGCTCTATGCATCGCATCATCCAGATACAAAACAACTACAGAAAACACACAGCTTGTTCTACCATGTCCCCAAGTCAGCACTGAAACCCCCCATTGAGGCAAAGAGTGATGTTAGGATGACTGAAATGTTTTTTTCTCTCCTTGTTGGATTTCATTCTTAATCAGTTTTCAATCAGTTTTACCTGCTTCTCGACCAGCAGTCACTTACGGCACCTTTCAGAGAGACGAGTCTGTGCTCAGATACTTTAGAAACGTCCAGGTGTTGGAACACAACTCGGTAGTCTGTTTTTAGGTGTTTCATTTCCTTTACGTTCCCCTCAGAATCCATTATTAACAGGAATACACATGTACACACGTGCCAACAAGGAGGAACCATCACTCTTCACACAGCCTCACATATCATCACAAAACCAGACCGAACAGGCCACTGAAAGGAAAATTCACATTTATTACAAGTTGGTCTTTTTTTGTAATATCTATCACGTTTTACGCCCTAAGATCATTGCCTCCCCTTCCGACGCCCCCCATGGGACCTTATTTTGAAAATAAATTTAAGGTAGTGAATGGTAAGAGACAAGAATTTTTTTTAACCCCTTGAATAGTGCCATGGAGTTGGTCAATTTAAAAGACAATTGTGCAGAAAAGTCACTGGTACAATTTAGTTTTGTGTGAAACCGCTCCGTCTCGTCTCGCACAGTAAACATCATCAACACCGAGATCGCTGTCCCTTATAACGTTATCTTACCTGAAGTGTTTAATCCAGCGACTTCTGGTGTTTTTATCAGCCAGAAAGCAGAAGAACGAGCAAGACCTGTTGTTCCTGTGACCACATCCTGGTACGAACACACACGGGCATCGTGGCTTCAACGGTTAACATTAGCTTGTGGAGGGAGAAAGCCACGATGTCACTTAGGCAACTTCTGGGTGTGTAGTCGTTCTAAGTAAGTGTGTGTGTAATGGCACACAATTAAACAGGATCAAAGAAAGATTTCTCTCTTGTCACTGACTTCCGTATTCTTTCCAAAATAAGGTCCCATGGCGGTCCATGGGACGGGGAAGGACTTCACCTCTCAATTGGAAAAAAAAAAAAGGCAAACAGTAAAATTATTACCCAAACTGTCCGACATCAATCACAGTTCACGACCACTGACTTAACTTCCTGGTTCAACGGTTATACACACAGACACATAACACATAAATGTCGCACTGATCGCTTTGGTCCGTTGCTTCAATATGTCAACGCCGCCGCCACTTTGGTCCAGTCAAGACCGGATGAGGGAGCTGCGTTTTTTCAGATTAAAAACCACGATAACCTTTAAATTTCTCAACCGAATTTTAACGAGTCATGTTTAATTTAATAGGACAAAGTTTGTTTTACCAACTTACTCCGAATAAACCATGAACCACTGAATAAAAAAACAACTTATTGGAAATTGATTGAGAAACATAAACATTTTAGTGTTTTGTAATTGAGAAAACCTGCACTGAAGCACGCTCCAAAGAACCAAGTGGCATCTACATGTCTGTGACTGTGCGCACACGGTTATATTATCATTTCAGGTGCACTCGCCCTCATTTTACCTCAAAATAAAGGGATTATCCAGCAAATTAGTGATTCACTTCCATTAGGGCTGGGCAATATTGACCAAATACCTTGACATGAATATATTGTGACAGTATTGTAGGGATGACTTTTGGGGCTTTC
Source organism: Lutjanus campechanus (assembly GCA_027495735.1). Classification (NCBI taxonomy): domain Eukaryota; kingdom Metazoa; phylum Chordata; class Actinopteri; order Lutjaniformes; family Lutjanidae; genus Lutjanus; species Lutjanus campechanus. The sequence goes on from JAJHUR010139547.1 coordinate 9,471, forward strand.
ACACTAAAATAATGAGATTTTTGATAAATAATAATTAGTAATGTGGATATAATGAGTAATAGAGCAGGTAGAACAGCCCGGTACGTTCAGAAAATAACATCACTTTACTGTAATACAGCCTTTACCACCAGGAACAGACAACATATATATGTAATATCCAAAATCTAAGACAATATCATATCAATAGAATATTGATATATTGCCCAGCCCTAACTTCAGACAAATGGAACGGTCAGGAACTGAATGCTTGCACATTTTTAGTGACCAATATAAATTATGGCCATAAATAATGAAAAATAAGACCCAAGTTGTAATAAAGCAGAATTATCCTTTAAGTAGTGTGTGAACTCAGACCAGAGCAGGTTATGAAGACGAGAGCAGCTCAGTGTGTGTCACATATGAACATATCTGTGTTTGAGATGCTTTAGGGAAGCAGGGCCACGACCCCGAGTCTCCATCTTATCACTTGATGATTAATGAATGAACATGTTGCTCACACACAGTCGCCCCACCCCCGAGGGAGTGCGCACACACATATTTCTGAGCTTCAGGGTGAGAGAGCCTGAATGTAGAAGCAAGAAGCGGTGAAATGCATGAGTGTGTTTGATTTTAATGATAACTGTGGCTGCAGCTTTACTAAACAGCCTGGTTTGCCCGGAGGCAAATTGGACTGAGTCACATCGAGTGCCGCTGTGTGACTGTTAATCGTTCGGGAGTCACTACCACTTGAAAGTAACAGGTGCCCGTGTTCTTGCTTTTTTTTTCTTTTTTTTTTTTGTTGCTAGCAGCATATGCTAACAGGGGACGTCTGTCATGTCTCCCAGTGTGATCATTAAAAAGCCATTAGAAGTGAAAGCTTTTCAGCTGTCGGTGTCCAGGAGCATTTAAAACAGTGTTCCGGTTGAGAACAGTGTGAACGGAGAGCAGCAGCGTGTCGGGAACACGCAAGCCGGAGAGTTCCTCCACACAGCCTGCTGTCGGGTCTGTCGCGTGGCCACCTGATCTCCTTTGATCACCTGTCAAATGTCCCCCTGCACTCTGTAGATAGCAGACTGCTTCTCCCTTCACAGGTACAACATCGCACTCTGCTTCTGCCGCTTATTCTGTTGAGAATTCACCAGAGAAAATGTTCTCAAGTCCCTTAAGGTGTCACAGGAGGAGGCTTTGTGTTTCTGACAGAGAGTTAACACATCATTACACTCTACTGCTTCTTTCTGATTGGCTGAATTTCCACTATTTTTTTTTTTCCATTTTATTTTGTTGTTTTATCATGCAACCAGTGGCATAACAGTGGCTTTTTCTTCCATGTGTGATTTCTTCTGATTTGAGTGTGATTCCTCCCCTCTGTGAACCAAACTTTCCCTCAGATTTAACCCGCCTTATTCTCGTTTCTTGAAGACGTTCCGAGAAACGCGTCCATCCTGCGTGAGCCGACTTTGATTCTGTTGTGACGTTTTGTCAGACCAACAGAGGATAGCATTGGCCTTAACAGAAAAATAAATGGTAAAAAAAAATAAAAAATAAAAAAAAATAAAAAATCATGTCGTTTCCAGAGCTCAAGAGTCGATGATGAGTGTATTTATTACATGGACGATGGAGGCTGCGGTGACTTAAAGCGGGCGTAGCGTCCTATCACAAAATGCAAGGATTTTATTTCGTTTTGATTTTCTAAGTCAAGGTTTCTTCCATCAATTGTAATGATCTGGATGCAGGTGTGAGAATGAAACATGCCTTTTTGAATAAAGAGGTTGAAATAACGTTTTGTTTTTACTTCTTTCAGCTGTGCTACTGAAGTGTGGTTTAAAATACACTTCTTGGCCAAAAAAAACAAAACAAGTCACACTGATATTTTGTTGGACTGCCTTTAGCTTTGATTACACACATTCTTCATGACATCGTTTCAATGAGCTTATGCAATGTCTCAACATTAATTTCTGTCCAGAGTTGCAGTGATTTTTGGCCAAGATTTTGTATTGATGATGGGAGAGTCAGACCGCTGTGTAAAGTCTTCTCCAGCACATCCCAAAGATTCTCAGTGGGGTTCAGGTCTGGACTCTGTGGTGGACAATCCATGTGTGAAAATGATGTCTCATGCTCCCTGAACCACTCTTTCACTATTTGAGCCCCATGAATTCTGCCATTGTCATCTTGGAATATGTCTGTGTCATCAGAAGAAAAAATCCATTGATGGAAAAACCTGCTCATTCAGTATATTCAGGTAGTGAGCTGAGCTCACTGTTTGGTCATGTTTACCCTGTTTTACGTTGTGTCTGACAGGTGTTATTTATTCCCTGGATCACACTATGGGAAGTATCCCTGTCTGTCAGCATGCTAACATTTTCTTATTATTACCAAACGCAAAGTACAGCAGAGGCTGATTGGACAAATCATTAGTTTTGCATGTATTTGGTCATGAACCAAATAACTGAGACACAAAGTTCTTACAACACAGGATTTAATGTTTTATATTTCAAATGTTACAGCCACAACCATCCTCTAAAAATACACAAAAACAAAACCATATTTTAAAATCATACAGCTGCATTGACAAGAATGCATCGTTTGTACAGAAACTGTTACAGCTCCTTTGCCGAAGCTAGAATATATTCATACATTCAAAGCATCATTGAATGTATTAAAATTCTACAATGAGCTCTTCCACACAAGTTTCAAACACACATACAGTTCTGATGATGATGATTCCACAGAAAGATACAGATGAAGAGGAGCTGGTGTTCACACACAAGGCAACAAATTGATCTTTCTATGTTTGAGAGGTTTGGATCCACATATCGGGGGGGTGGAGAGTCTGTAGCGATGTCAAAAATCATGCAGGAGCTCCTGGGACTGGGGAGTCAGTGACCTGGAACTGAGGTCTCAACGGGTTGTTTTTTGGAAAAGATTGCTTTATTGATTCCTTACCTGGAAGCACCAAGAACACGTGTAAAATTCTCAATAAAAGTATTCCACTGTTGCCAAGTTAATTTTTTCATCAAATGTTAAAAAAAGATATTTTTTTTTACCTTTTAATTAACTAAAAAAAAAGGTGCTGAACACATGCAATCAACTGGATGATTGACGCTCAGTGTAAAATTAGGCGAAAAATGAAACCAGTAATTTCACCACCAATCATCAGTCAACCTTTTTTTTTGTACCTGGTGTTGCCTGATTTCCATTCAGTAGATTAAGTTGCATAGGTTGGGTGGAACCAAGTGCCAACAAAATGTTTCCAGTAGCACCTTCAAACAGCAACAGCTTCACCTGACCCGCATGTGTTTGACTGCAGAAATCTCTGGACAATCTGAACTACTGCTTGTGTTCTCTTGTATGTTGAATGAAAAGGGACAACACAGAATCACACGTATGGTTTTCCAGTGTTTTAAGCCCCGACTACAAACTGCCTAAACTTTATATTTCTGTGACCATTTATAAATGTTCACCAGAGCTTTTTTTTTTTTTTTTTAATGGGTGTCCATTCATTTCAGTACCAAGTGAAAATCAACTTACTGTAAATCGTAAAGCCCAATGTTGAAAACATGTTTTTTCCAGCTCACAATCTGCAGAAACTTGGAAGTTTGCCTGAGGTAGATCAACAATCAAAGTGAACATTACTACCTATATTCCATTTCTGCCTATAAATCTCCTAAATCTTAGATACTGGACCTTTAAAAGAGCTATTTAAATTCTAACTTGCATAATTGACAAAAGCTGTATCAAATTAGTTTCAGACCAGATTTAGTCAGCTGTAGTTTAACAACAGAGTCTGTGAGGTGGTGAAACAACATCAGAATAATGTGATGTCTGTACTATTTATGCTCAACCGAAGATGGTTTTGTTGGGGAAGAACCATCACTCTGTATAATCTGTTCTGTAATCATGTTAATGTAGCAAGTGAAGTTTAAAGTCATCCCTGTACTCCTGTACAGCCATGATGTTCATTGTGATAGATTTCTCACTCGAGCTATTTGATTCTCAACAAACTGACTTTTACAGGGTACTGAAATGAATGGAAGTCATCAGTAACAGAGTGTAGACTATTTGTAGTCAGTGGGCTAACACATGCAAAATTACTAGTACTGTCCCTTTAAAGGAAGTTACATAATAGACAGACTGCACACTGTGGATGAACTCAAGACACTGTCTGTTAATTTGACCCCTGCTCCTAAATGTCAATATTAATTAATGTTCACATGTTCACTTTGATTCCTCTCTGTCACAGAGGGTAATGACAGTCTTATGTTTTTACCAGTCACATTTAGTCCTCCTCTTCCTCCTCCTCCTCATCGCCTCCAAACGACAGAAGGCTGTTATTTTTGACTTTCTTTCCAGACTTCACCTCCTTCTTCTCCTCCTCTTCCTCCTTCTCGCCTCCATCACTTTTCTTCTTTTTGCTGGAGCTGGCGGTGATGCCCTGGAACTTGTCTGCAGAGGAACGCTTGGCTGGTTTCTTGAACAGGATTTTACCGTCAGGAGGAGGTTCATCATCTGACAGGACAGGATGGATTCATTAAAATACACAAAGGCAAGGCTTTTCATTTTACATGTTCGGCTTGACAAAATACAGCAGAATTTATATTTTAAGTAAAAAATGTTCTTATGAGCCTTTATCAGCAGTGATTAAAACAATTGACTGGATCACACCACTCCCCAACAACAGTTTTGAGACAAGTACTCAGATCTTTAACTTCAGTACAAGTACCAATAACATGATGTGTAAGTAGTTAAGAAAAACACAGTAGTATCATGATCAAAATGTATGCCACAAGATAAATCTGAGGGGTCATGAGATGATTGATGCGGAGGAAAGAGAGAAAAACAAAGCTCTGCAAGGCAAATTTCTATGAATATTTTGGACTTCTTCTCCAACAAATAAAAAACAGTTATTTAAATGAAAATGAGGGGGAAAACTCACTGATACCTGAGATATGACAATGAGGCTGAACTACACAAGGCACTGTTTTATTCCTCACCTTATAAAATGATTAGAAATGTAACAATACGAAAAGTGCTTCTGCTTCCTGACTTTAGATAAAATAGAAGTGGCCATCCATGACCCATGTGCAAAAAAATTATTAATACCATGGTAGATATCACAGTCTGATATGGTGTCAAGATATCTTTTATTGTGATATCATGATATTTGATATATTAATACATTACTACTAACAAACATCATATATTTTAATGCCAAATCCTCATTTGAAAAATAACTAATGACTAAAGCTGTCAAATAAATGTAGTAAAAACTCATATTTCCCTCTTAATTATAGTGGAGTAGAAGTTTAAAATAGCACAATACTGGAGTAAAAGTACTTAATTACATTCCACCACAGCCCCAAATAGACGCCCTATTAACAGTCTCACCTTTCTCTTCTCGTCCTCCAGTCCGCATTTCGTCCTTGATCTTCTTCACCTCCGCTGCTGTCAGATCTCCACCTTTCAGGACCACAACTTGAGGTAACTCGTCCTCTCGATCACTGCCGCTGTCATCATCCAGTGTGGGCATTGCCTGGCGCTGAGAGCAGAGTGAGAGACACAGACAAAGGGGTTTTATTTACCAAGCAGACCAGCATGTTTAAAATGGTTCTATTCACCAGGCGGGATGAGAGAAGCAAAAAGAGAAAGGGGGTGTTGTGTGGTTTGAATACACGGATCCACGCGGAGTGAAGTGAATCATTTCGTCAGTATACGGTTTCTACAACCTAATAAAATATAACATAAAGCTAATAACAGAGGCAACATCGGCTAATGTTTCATACACTCAAATGAGCTAACGTTAAGAGCACCGAGCTGCTAGCTTACACGACTAGCCAAACATACCTTTGTATCAACATTCGGTCCTTCTTTATAACCAACGTCATTTTTAAACTTCTTCAGAAAGGACGGCTCCGCTGGTTTCACCCACGACACGCCACTGGCCTTATTTTTGTTCATTGCAAAAGAGTAACACAAAACTAAACACTCAAATGAATTTCAGGCCTATTCTCACACAGGGTTCACCAAAACACAACATACGTCATTAAGATGTGCCGCCGCTAGCAACGTGACTTCAGGAGCTACTGCGATTGGTGGATGGACGGAAGTGAAGTAGGGGGAATGTGAACGGAAGAAGGAATTTGCCTTCAGAATAAAATGGGGCAATTATAAATTTGACTAAATTGATAAGACTAAAGACATTTTTTGTAGATTTTTTTCAATTTTATTTTAGTCTTGTAAGTACACATGTTTCAGACTAGGTTTTATTTTCATTTCAATTAAATATAACATTTTTGTACACCTAGTTTGAGTTTTGAAGTTTTCAATATGATGATTTTAAAATGTGTATTTTGTGGAATATAACAGCATTCTGACATTTTCGAAAGACAGCACATAAAATGACCAAAAAATAGTTTACTACACATTATGACAGGCCTTGTTGTAAAATATTTTACATATTATGAAGTTCAACCAGAAGACTTTTGTTTTGAAAGTGTCTACCACGGTCCATGTTCTTTAACTCAAACTTGACACTGCTGTCAGTGGGTATTACTAGATGCACTCTTGTCACTCTTTCATCCTCTTCAGATATGATTTCAGGCTCTTTTTACGCGTTGTTAGCGGGGTTTCTGGGTGCCGCCGCCTCTCTGTCTGCTAAGCTGTCTCTCGGTGCAGACTACCTGACAGACCTGTGTGAGTCCGGACTCAGCAGCTGGACTGAAACACACGATGGACCTCAAGTCTGTGACTGGGTGAGACAAACTTAAAAACACCTTGCCCTTTCTCACTATTTGTCTCTGTGTCTCTCCTTGAAACACTGTCCGTAATTTTAGCTCCTGGTCGAAGATTGGGAAGTTTCTTTTTCATACTTTTCACGGCAGCCATACTAATACGAAATAGTAGTGTAAACACAGGTGTTACCAATGATACTAATTAAGGTCACGTTAGATTTAATGTATCAGAGTCGTTCCAGTGAGCCAATATGCTCAACAGCAGCAACCTGACCCCGTTTGAGCTGAATGGAACAGTACCTTAATTATTATCATTGGTAACACCTGTGTTTACCGTGATGTTGTCATGATGGCTGCTGTGACAAAGGTCTATACTACTTCCTCCCCCTCGGGCTAGTGCTCATGGACAATGAGTGTATGTTAACAATTAAGCCTGGAGCTAGTTTTTGTACTAGTTTAATACTATGAAAAAGCTTTCAAATATAGTTGTCAAAAGTAAGGGAGACTTTAATTCATTGAGGAAATGAGTGGTTAATACTTTTTTTTTTATTTAAAAAAATTACAGTTCATGTTTTAATATTTATCATTTAACATCCTTTGAAACTGTTGGGAAAAATTGTCTTACCTAAACATATCACTTGATTTCATTGTGATAGAATGAAAACAAAATACTGTAGTTGTTTATCCTGTTAGCTGCCAAATGAATGGACAGGAGAAGACAAAGAGATTTTTCATAGCAGACATTTTGATATGTTATAGTAGAGAAGGCACAGGTGTTACCAGTGATGGTAATTAAGGTTCCATTTAGTTCAGAGTCAGGGTGCGTGTTGGCTCACTGGAAAGGCTTTGTTACACTAAATGGAACATGACACTAATTAATATCACCTGCGTTTACTGTTATATACTATTCCATATCAATATGGCTGCCATGGACAAAGTCTACTGTGGAAGCCCACTTCTGCCAAAATAACATAAAATAATAAAATAAAATAACTAAACATGCAATATCACAGTAGATAGCTGTACAGTTGTCACACATTCAATACGTCGTTGCATCCCTGGATCATTAATTAGAGGCTTTCTCAAAATAATGAGTCATTATTTTGAGAAAGTTTCTCATTATAATGGCTCAAAGAATCTTTTTTTTTTTTCCTTCATCACATTGGCAGAAATGGGCTTTCATAGCCCACTATTCCTGTCTGCTGTGAATAAGGCATGTACCTGGATTCAAGGTGAAACATTTACACAAAATTAGTATTAATCTTGTCATTAGTTAGAGGCCAAAGCAAAATTATCACAAATATACAGTGTATATAGTCTGTCAAATGAAAGGAAATCCCTGAAGAATCAGATCTTGGGACCACTGAACGACTATAGGAAAATTTAATTTGTGACCCAAATGTTCATGTATGTGTGTTGTCAGCTCCACATCCCCCTGCGGCTGCTGTGTGGAGTCCTGCTGTTCACCTGCAATGCCGTCATGTGGACCTTCTTCTCCAAAGCCCTCCGACACTGCTCCTCCTCAGCCAGGGCCACCGTCACCACCACCGCATCCAACTTCATCTCCTCAGTAAGCTCTCTCTGCACTCCTCTATGATGCTCCGTTTTTTCACCTGTAATACGTTCACCTAGTCTGTAAAGAAATGCATTTAGCAGCAGAGGCTTTCAGTGAAAGCAATCAGACTTACTGTATGTCATGCCTGTTTGTTTGTGTCCAGGCCGTCCTGGGGAGGGTCATTTTTGGAGAGAGCCACGCAACTCTGTGGTGGGTGGGCATCTCTCTCACCCTGTGTGGACTGCTTTTGCTTCATGGATCCTCACCTCAGACACTCTCACAGGAGCAGAGCAAAAAGGACACGTAATGTAGCTGTGGCTCATCACGAGCATGCAGCCACTGCTGCTCAGTCACAGTCACAACAACCTGTGGCAGGACTCTTTTGGAGGCACATTTCTCAGGGACTTAAAGTCAAAATGTTACTCACAGAAAGAGGAAACTATTATGTTAAGTGCAATTAAAACAAAAGACTATTTTGCACAAAGCTAATGGTGCATTCAGCACTAGGGCTGCAACTAACTACTATTTTCATAGTCGATTAATCAGTCGATTATTTTCTCCATTAATCAGTTAATGGTTGTTTATGTTAAAATGTCAGAAAATGGTGATAAATGTCAATCAGTGTTAACCAAAAACATGACGTCCTCAAATGTCTTGTTTGACTCATAACCCCAAAATATTCAGTTTACTGTCGGAGAGGAGTAAAACAACCAGAAAATATTGACATTTAAGAAGCTGAAATCAGAGAATTTGGACATTTTTTTCTAAATAAATAAATACTCAAACTGATTAATTGGCTATCGAAATAGTTGGTGATTAATTTAATAATCGATTAATCATTGCAGCTTTATTCAGTACCATCAGTTAGTTACTAATTCAGACTCATCTCTAGATGTGCAGTGATTTGCTAATGTTTTGGCAGTTTGTTGTTCTTGTCTTTGTTTTTTTCTCCAGTAAGAGTGTACTGGGAGCCTTTAGAACTGACTGGGTTTTTGAGGGAGATGTTTTGCAGTACAGATTTCTACAGATTTGGCTCCTAACTCTTGAATTGTTTCATGTTCTGTTACATGTATACATCTTTTAGTTCACTTGCTTGCCATTTTAAAAATAAGGTCACATCACTGAAAGAAAATGTCACTGTACGCCTTTTTCTTGGTTTTGCAACAGAATTCTGATCCTCTGCACCACTGAGCCAGGACATGGAAACTGATACAGAGGCAATAATACAAAAGAAGGAAATTACTGTCTCTGATTGGGATCCAAATTTCAAAAGTTCATGTGGAAAATTACCAGCCATCTCTCAGTCTGGTACGCCCACAATGGCTAGATTTCAGACTTTTTAAGACCATTATGACTGCAATTTAAGACCTAGGCTATTCCACATCCATCTCAAGAATACAAAAGTTTTAGCAATGTCAGAATCAGGAAACACGGTTTGATCCAGCTCCCTATGTCTTTGTTGCTTTCATATGTCTGATGTTTACCACCATGTGTCAAGTCCAGAGCACCTCACCTTTTAATGTTGACGTAGATCCAGAGGACATTTGCCAGAGATGCAGGAGTTAATGAAGTTTGTGCAGAGTGGGTCTTGCTGGGGGCCGGATTTTGGTAATGCACCAAATGGGAGTATGAGTATGGAACAATATTGGGTGATGGCAGGCGTTTGTTGGTGGCTTACAGCGGCTCTATGTTTCTCTGACTTCCCATTCCAAACTCCACATTTTCAAGACAGCTGTTGGAGTAGTGAAGTTATATTTTGGATAAGGGGCCCTGTTACGTTTTTGTATCATGTAAAACTTTGCAGATAACTTGAAAAATTGTCACTTATTCAGTGCTGTTTCTTAGCAGCAAACACATTAAAGACAGTGCAGTTCATAATGTACAGACATGAAATTCTCCATTTATTTTAGAAATTAAAAATGGAACCCACAGAATGACAAAACAGTTAAAATAATGTAAACATGAGAAAACATGAGTGGTCCCATGGTATCCAGCACCCATTAAACAGTTAATAGCCCTTATCTCCAGCAGCTTCCTCAATTCTACAATAATCTCCTCTACATAAAGTCAATTACTGTCTACTTTTCATGAGTCATAAAGATGAAAATGGCAACTGCAGACACAGACACCAGAACTGGACAGAACATTTTATCATACAAAGTGTTTTTCCCCCAGACTGAAAGGTTTGCTCATCAGGACAGATAAGGCACAGGGTGAATTCAGACTCTCACACAAAGGCATCAGACACAGCAAAGTGGTTGAAAGCAGACTGCTCCAGCTTCAAGTGTCACATTAGTGCTACTGTTAGTGGTGTTCTCCTGAGACAGCTCAATGAGGCGCTGTAAAAATCCATCATCTTCTCACCGCCAGTCGCAAACACTTTGGTTACTAACAGGAGCTCTGAGTCCTTCCAGCTCCTTCACTACACCAGGAAAATACTGCAGGTTTGGCAGCATAAGTTCTTCAGTAGAAGATAATTTCCACTCGGTATTAAACTCCATCTTATTGTGTGTGCAATGCAGAACATTTATAAAGGGCCAAGATGCTTAAAGGGATAGTCAGGATTTTTTCAAGTGGGGTTGTATGAGCTATTTGATAGTGTATTACCTATAGTAGATAAATCAGATAGAACAAGATAGATAGATCAGTCCCTCCATGATTTTGTGGGCTTTTTTTCTGATTGTTGTGGCTTAAAATGCCTGATTTTGTGGCAGCTTTCCTAAGAATTTTTGATGCATGTTGCATTATTTTCAGGTATTTTTGCCAATGAAATTGTGGAAGCAAGTGAATTGCAATACATAGTTTGTTATTGTGTGACAGAAGTGAATCTGAACTAACCTTTTAAAACACCAAAGTCACACAATAACACAAACAAACTAACCAATTGAGGCAGCAGCAGACCAGCAACTCCTGTGTTCTGCGAGGTAAAACGACTGATTCTGCCTCTGGAGTTTGGTTGCTTTGGAGAGAGCGATACTCTCATCAGAAAAGGCTGTCTTGTGGGGGCAGCCATTTAGCTCAGCTGGTAGAGCTTCCGCCCCATGTATGGAGGCTGTTTGTCCTCTGCAGCGGCCGCTGGTTCGACTCCCGCCTGCGGCCCCTTGCTGCATGCGTCATCCTCTCTCTCTGCCCCCCTTCCTGTCTGCTCTTCAGCTATCCTATCCAATAAAGGCAAAAAAAAGCCCAAAAACATAACTTGAAAAGAAAAGAAAAGGCTGTCTTATGGCAAGATTAAGTGGTGAAAATATTCTGAATATAGCATACACTTTAAATGATTTAGGTGATTAATATACCCTTTGCTGCTGACCCAGTCCACAGCAGTACATTGTTTAGCTTCCTGCACTGGGACTCCTGCTGCCTATCCAAACTGGGGGCCATCTTCTCTAGAATAACTATGGATAAGTACCTTATAAAACCCCACCTCAAAATATCCAAACTATCCCTTTAAGTTTGGTACACGTATTCACAGAAGTTCACAGCCCTGTACACCCTGTAAATAGCTGCAGTGACGCTGGGAGAGAAAGTGGACGTGTTTTCACATAAGGGCTTTGAGATTAAAAAAAATATATAAATAAAAAATTCCAGGTTCATTCTTGCTAGGCAGAACGCCCTAATAAAGTCTTGAGTCCAAAAATTCCAAAGAGATCTTCATCTTCTTGGAGAGAAGCACTGCCAGACTGAAGTCTTCCTGACTGCTGGCAGCGCTACTCGAGTGGTATCTCTATGACGTCCTCCTCGATGATCTCCCCCTGTGGGACGGTGACGTGCTCTGTGGGGCTCCTCTTGCAGCTCAGCCCCGCGAAGGGGCTGCACCAGGACAGAGAAAACGGGCCGCCGAACGCCATCTGCATGGCCTCCCAACACGGCACCTTCCCCCACTTCCCCGTCTCCCCCTTCAGACGCTCGATTCCCTGGAAGAGACACAACAGTGAGGGCCTGAGGTGAAAGGAGCTGAGCTGAAAAGGACTGTCGTTTTCTACATGCACCAACCACAACTATGACAAAGAAGTTGATGACTAAACTGCGACAACACTATGATTTCACACTTTGGGCCTGTTTCCCAGACAGAAACCAGACTGAAGAGGTCAAGAAAAACAAAAAGAAGCCTTCAAATTTTAATTTTAGGACATGTTCAGATTCTTCCAAGTCTATTTTAATATAATATTCATTTGCCTTTATGTATTTTTAATGAGTTATTGGTCGCTGTATTCATTCCTCCTGTACATATTGGCCATCAAACATTCCCAACAGTGTGGCTACACCAAGACACCTTTTTTTTTTAAACCAGGAAGTGAGACAGGAGTCTTTAGGGTATAGCTAACCCTTTTTATGCCCGACTAAATCATTTTTTTTGTAAAGATCTGACAGTTGATAGAAATCTGAGACACAACTTTCAAGGGCCAACATTTTCATAAAAAGTTAAAAGGTTATAATAGCACATTGTCATACCTATGTTATTAGCAGATTAGTTTTAAATTTTGAGGGCTTTCAACACTATTTAAATTGTTTAAAGTTGTGAATTTGTCCCAATTCTCACAAATAAGTGATAGATATTACTATTTTTTACTGGCTTTATACCAGCATTTTGGACTATATTGATACTGGTGTCAGTACAACCCTTACTAACACACTAACACTGCCATTCCTGGAGTCACACTGCTAGGGTGGATAATATGTAGCTACTATGAGGCTTCAGCAGAATGAGTTACACAAATGAAATGTGTATCTTCGATCACACCGGACTTGATTCCCAGTGTTCATCCGGGTCCCTTTCAGACGACATTTCTCTCACCCATTACAGGCTGGGATCAGTTTAGGATTAAGCTGATTTAGGTTCCTGTTGGTGACTGGTTGGGGTCAGTGTCAGGTTGGGTTCAGGATTAAGGTAAGGGAAAACAAATCGATGGGGTGTTTGTACAAATTGTATGACCCTGTGCAAATGATGCACTTGTTCTCTTCTCCATGTTAGAAAATAATGATAATCATGGCAACATGGAGAAGAATTTAGGATTCAACACCGTGAATGGAAAAATAACATATAAAGAGGTAAGACTATGCTGTCCTTGTTACCGTGACAACAAAACTAATGTCATGTGTTGGCTTGTCACTCAACGAGGCTGTGGAGGCAGTGTGAACGAACCCAACAGCATGAATTCTGCAACACATTACACAATTGGACCATGTAGTTTGCCATTTGAATGAATTTGAACAAATTAATTAGGTTGATAATTGATTATTACATTTGATTTGTCTAACTCAGATGGCTGAAGCATTTTTGCAAGGAAGAAAAGACAGTCTTTACAGCAGCCACTAATTCTGTCAGTGTACATAAGGCATGTGAGTGTTGTGTTAAAATAGTTTAACACAATAATCACTGCTAGTCTATCCTTTAAATGCTTTTGTATCCAAACTGATTCATTTGTTTTCTAAGAAACATGCCCAAAATGTCATAAAACACTGTACAGAATGACTCACATGCACTTTAAAAATAAAGGATAAACCCCTGTGGAAGAAGCAAACATTTAAAATGGTCAAAGCAGTGCATGCATCCTGTTCTACACAGAGCTCACTCATTCATTCATTATGTTTGGTTGAATCTGAAACAGCAAAAGAAAGGAAAAAGAAATGAAGCACACTTTGGCCTTCAGATTTAAATACGCATGCTTGTGATGTGTGTTCAGCTTGATGGGACGGCTAACGTGACCTCAGTTACAAGCTTACCTCTCGTCAAGATTATAAAGGGTTGTCTGCTTCAGAGAGCTTTTGGCAGAATGAGTTCTCAACCAAAGCAAATGCATGAGTGTGGAGAGAAGATCGCATGGGAGAGAGGCAGATTTACAGGCAGTAGAGTGGGAATAGAATGAAAGACAAGAACAAAGGGAGAATTTACAGGGATAGTTTGTATCATTTGAAGTGGAGTTGTATGAGGTATCTGTTGATTGTCACCGTATTACCTATGGTAGATGGCGGTCGACACGCGCCCAGTTTGGGGAAGCAGAGGAGTACTAGCATGGAAGGTAAGCAATGTACCACTGCTGACAGGGTCACCAACGAAATGCATTTTAGCTACCAGGGGTATCTATATTAGATACCACATAGGTATCTATATTGTGTGACCTCAGTGTTTTTAAAGGGTTAGTTTGGATGCACCAAAGTCTGTGCTCTGACTGCAAGGGAAAAATGACTGATTTTGCAAAAGGAGTCTGGTGGATGTGGATAATAATATTCGGCTTACTGTATGTAACAGCAGTTTCCCATCGGGAAAGACAATCTGGTGGCAGGATGAAGCAGTAAAAAATATTCTAAATATAGTGTACACTTGAACTGATATAGATGTTTTTAGGAGGCTAAAATACATTTTGGTGCTGACCTGTCCACAGTAGTAAATCATACCTGTCAAGATTGGGATTTGAAAAAGGGAGCCAGAGCATTCAGTTATCAAGCTCCTCTCCTGTGGAACCATCTTCCAGTTTCTGTTCGGGAGGCAGACACCATCTCAATATTTAAGAGTAGACTTAAAACCTTCCTTTTTGATAAAGCTTATAGTTAGGGCTGGCTCAGGTTTGCCCTGACCAGCCCCTAGTTATGCTGCTATAGGTTTAGGCTGCTGGGGGACTCCAAGACACACTGAGCTCCTCTCTTTCTTCATCTCTCTCCTCAGATCTTTATGTTCCATTAATGCCTGTTACTGACTTGATTCCTTCCCCGGAGTCTTTCTGCTTTGTCATCC
>JAJHUR010139548.1:0-10538 GCA_027495735.1 Lutjanus campechanus
ATTTTCAGTGACATATTTCACTCTGTGTTAGCTTCCCTTTGTAAAATGAATAAAATAAAATAAAATAAAAACACATTCTTCGAGGTAAGAAATATCAAAATCACAACTCTCAATAAAAAGTCAAGTACAAGTTAGCCTCCGAGATAAGATTCAAGGCCTCTCAGACTCTGAAACACTGTTTCACATGCGTCTTCAAGAACATCTTTTGAACATGACTCTGTGGTCTTTCATGTGCAGACTTGAAAAACAAACAAAAATATCAACGCTCTGCATCAGTGTGCTAATGCAACACCGAGAAGGGGAAGTCTCAGGATATTACGCCGTATTGATTTTTTTTCCCTTTCATACCAGACTTCTTTTTAGAATTCCTCCTTAATACTGACTACTTACCATACTTACCATACTTTTTATGCAGCAGATCAAAGGGCTGATTAACTCTTTTGCTCTCTGATACGATGCGCTCACATCTCTGAACTTGAGCAGGTTGTTCCAACACAAGAGAGCACAGGCCCAGATCAAACACTGTTCCACTGGGATCAGGAGCTTTGCTGAAGCACCAGCAGCCACCCAACATCAAACGCCATGAGCAGACTCACACACACAGTCACACTCTGTGCAAGGGTTGCAAAGGGGATAGACGTGTGTTTCAGATTCACCTGAGCATTTGACATGTTACGCTCATAAACTCATTACTGAAATGTAAGTTTATTTGAAGAAGCCAAGCGCTAGCTGATGATTAGCAAAGGTTTGCAAACCCAATAGCTGCATATGTGTCTTTGGTAAAGTTTAACATTCTGGGAAATAAGCTTAAGGAGAAAAGGAAAAGGAGATAGATATGGCTGTCGTGCTTGTGCAGGACTGGTGCAGACACGCAGGATCTGGCGAGGACACATCTGGACACACCAGGCCACTCCAAGCTTTTGAGGAGAGAAATAGGCAATGCAGTAACTGCCAAGTTTGACCCTGATGTGTTTGCACTGGACCAACTCTTTTGCGTAAAAGTTGAAGTCCAGTCGTGATACTGCAAACTCAGATATGGCTACTAGTCAGTCAACTTGCCACACCATGTCCATCATGCACCTTGCAGCCAGATCGCCGTCCATCAGTCTCAGTCATCGGGCTGGAAAGTGCTTAGCTTAACGTGAAGAGAGGAACCAGTGGGAAACAACTAGCATAGCGCTGTTTAAAAACCTAAAAAGGGCTATTTGACTTCAATTCAATTTGTTGATTAACAGCTACAAATAACTCTGACAGTATAGTGTTAATAGATAACTTCCTCTGAGCTCTGTGGAAAACTGGAAGAAAACAAGCTTTTTGTTTGTATTTTACAATACAGCAATGCATTTGTTGCACAAGCCATTTTCACATTTAGCTTTACATCTTTTTAGTCTTGAAAGATGTTTTGAAACTTGTTAGCTTGACTGAGGAAATGGTAGGTGGGTGTAAATTATTGCAGCCAATCAACACGTGTCCTTTAAAAAGATGTAACCAGTATCACACTGGTTCAGATAATACAGTCTGTGGATCAGATGTCTCAAAAGGGGTTCAGAGATATGCAACTTCTTATTTGTTATATCACACACATGCCGTCCTTACTTGCTGGAAACCTTTTGCAGGCCACAGAAAATTTCAAAAGGCTTTTATTTAGCCACTAATTGAATAGGCCTGCTTAAAAATATGCATACAAACATGAACTAACATGTTTCATACACAAACAGAAATGAGTTAGATACAATTTGTAAATAAATTAGCTTGGTGGGAGGCGTATTCTTTGCTTTTGTTTCCCCTGCTTCCGGTCTTTAAGCTAAGTGAAGCTAATCACCGTCCAGCTCGAACGTTAGCTGCACATTAGCTTCATGCACAGATTTGAGAGTTTTATCAGTCTTCTCATCTAAATCTCAGCCAACAAGCTAAAGATTTCACAAAGTGTCAAACTATTACTGAAAGCCATAGAGCTTTTTCAACAGTAACTGCTGCCGTATTTATTATATACACAGACAGTAGTCAATTTATTTATTTTACGAAATTTTTTCAGTCTCTTTTCAGTGTTTCTGCTCTTTGAAGGGCCTGGTTTGTTCCCTGTACTTTTCTCATGTCTTCTCCACCTGGTTTCACTCCCTAGAGGTTTTTGATTGTGTGCCTTTTATATCTTTTTATTCACAGCTGTGCCTCTCAGTGCTTCATAGTAACTTGCTGGTGGTGTCTGTCTCCAGAGATCCTTCATAGGAGTATTCAGCACCCCCTAAAGACTTGTTTCACAGGTGGGCTTTTAGATCACTGGAAGCTTTCGATTTCAGGAAGTGGCAGTTGAATCTGTCACTGCGCTTTAAATCAAATGATACAACCATATTTCAATATCAGAGCCGTGACGACTCTTATCAGACATGTGGCATTCTTCTCATTGAAGTGGGTGTAATGATGGAGCCGTACAGTGGCAGACTTGAAAGTGTTAGAGAAGAGCCATCGCAAGTTTACACATGCCTCCTCTGCCGTGGCTCAGCAGTTGGCGTTTCACATTCAAGCTGCGTCGCATCCTTGCTGCCGGCGGCTGTGGCAGGATGATGCCTGAGGTGCCTCCTAGGAGGACCGTGCCCTCGTTACTCCTCAACTTGACTTTGGGTTTCACAAAGCGAGCCCTTTGTTTACGCTGACAGGATGCGCTGGCTACTGACCTGGAAAAAGTGGCCAAGACGGGTTGTCTTGTAAGGAAGAGGGAGGCTGGTGATGTATAGGCTCCTTCTGGGACCTTTCATGGAACTGCTGTTGGAGACGCCCCGCAATCCCTCTCTCCGCTCATCCCGCGCTCTTTCTCTCCCTCTCATCCCACTATCTATCTCTGTTCCCCAGTCTAGTCTCCTCTCTCATCCCATCTAGTCAGTGGTGGTTTTTCATGAATCTCCCCATGCCATGTTTCCCCCACCCAGTCACCGAGGTCATTCATCATTATTGTCAAGGGGGTAATGTGTGTGGGTGGGTGCAGAGATCTATGACTTCTTCATTTGAATGAACCTCATTAGATTGACTCTTCTTTGTAAAGGATCCCTTTAGAAAATAACTCTGGCAGTTATTTAGGTGATTCTCACATGATAGCCAATGGAACATGACGCTTCAGCCGAGCATATTTGCTGGAACGATGGAAGAGTGTGTGTGAGGCAGTCTGCGGGTTATATTTTGCTCTATCATTCTGCCCTGCATACCTACATTTACATAGCAATGCAGTGTTGGACCTTGAGCTTGACTTGTGGTGCCTACATGCTGTCAATACGATGCAATCCATTATTTTTACTGACTCCACTGATCATTTACAACCAGGAATGAGCCTATTGTACAAGGACGAGCAGCTTAGGCATTTGGATTTCGACTTATTTAGCCATCAACATTAGAGCCTGACCGATATGGGATTTTTGGGACTGGTACTGATTTTAGAGGGGGGAAAAAAATCACTGATTACTGATATGATGATCAATATAGTGAGCTGCAGTTAAAAAAAATCTAACTTTTTTGTGCTGATTCTTCACTGATTTTATACTTATTTAACAAGGGCTGCACTGAACGATTATTTTCATTATCGATTAATCTGTTAATTATTTTCTCCATTAATCAGTTAGTTGTTTGGTCTATGAAGTGTCAGAAAATCACTGTTTCCCAAAGACCAAGGTGACGTCCTCAAATGTCTCAATTTGTCGACAACCCAAAGATATTCAGTTTACTGTCATAGAAACCAGAAAACATTCATGTTTGAAAATCTGAAATCAGAACATTTCTGACTCAAAATTATGAATTGATTGTCGAAATAGTCACTGATTTAAGAGCCACTTAATACCTGATCAATCATTGTATCTAGATATGAAAATGCAAAAGTGCTCAGAAAGCTGTTTTCTTACAAATAAACAGGTAACCAAAAAAAACTATATTAAAGAATATTCTATATTTAATTAAACATATACACATGCCAACTAACTGTAGAAAGGATCACTGAGAAAATAAAGAATAAGTAAAATTAAAATAAATAGCTAAATAAATATACTAACATAATAAACGTTCCCCATTGAGCTAAATCTAAGTCATCCCAAGCATCATTTCTGCATTACATGTTCTGTAAATAAGTTTTCATATTGATGTATATGGTAAACATATACGACTGAAATATTGGATGTGAAGATGTGAAATTGCAATTTCTGAATCAATTTTTTTGACTACTAAATCGATTATTTATATATATATATATAAATAACTAACACTTAGTTAGCTGAGTCCACTCAACGTAAAATGACTCGTGTGCTCAGACTCGGGCACATATTTCCTCTGATCTGTGGAAAAAAAACTAATAGCTGCTGACTCAACGTTGCAAATCAATCTATCAGTCTGTCTTCAAAACTCCTTACTGACCAACTACAGCAAAGCAAAGGGTCAAAAATCAAATTTCACTGTTAAAAAATTAAATTTCATATCTCAAAGTCGGTAATTTAAAGGCTCACATTTGTGCAGTGTGCCTTTTCAGGGGCTCTATTCATTTTGGCCAAACATCTTATTATTTTTATTATTTTCTCACGACACCAGCTTGATGAGCAGGAACAGCTAAATGTTGCAGTTTACGTCAAAAAGTATTTTAATTACTACTTTTATAAGCAGTATATGATGCTGCTGAAATCAAATTCAGACAGGTGACTGATGTGCAGTGTTTTTGGTAATATGACTGAAGATATACAGTCACTAGAAGTGTCTGACCCAATTTTTTTCCACCGTTTTATGAAAAAAAAGCAAATAAAAAAAAGCAATAAATCGTAATATTGAATTGCAATACTTGTAGAATCACAATACATATCAAATCTGCAATCAAGTATCATGATAGAATCAAATGAGGAGATAAGTGCATCGTCCCAGCCCTGTTAAATCCTCAGTAATTTATTCTTCAAAGACTTTTCTCATTAAATAATCAAACCATCCACACAGGAGAGAGAGCAACAAAAGTATTTAAGGTGCATGTGCAGTGTTCTCAGTTTACCTGCGTCTCACTCAGGGGATACTACAGTAGGTTTCAAAATAAAGATACATTCCACATTTACCCCAAATATAATCCCTGCTTTCCCACAGAAGCACATTGAAGTTTGGTTTCCTTATTAGAGCAGATCCTTGTCAGGGCATCTTTAATCAGCCCGGTCCCGAGGGATGATATTTTTAGCCACCTTTTTGGAGGCTAAGACTCCTTTACCCACGCAGAGCACTAATGAGATGGAGCGCTAGTGTTGGCAAGCGTTAATTAAGGCTAGTATGCAAGGGAAGAGGCAAAAGCAACACGCTCATGGCATACATACATTAACTTTATCCCACCTCCTGCATGTTTTTTTTCTCTCTCCTTGTTTTTTTTTTTCTTCTCTTTTTTTTTCCACGTAGGTTGCACAAACAACAGATGGCTCTGACGCCGACCTGTGGAAGGACGGCTTATTCAAATCCAAGGTCACTCGCTACCTCTGTTTCTCCAGAAATCCTGTAAGTGTGAATGTAAACTTCTCTCTCTTCCCTATGCATTCTGCACCAACACCTCATCTGCAGCACCTCTTTTGTGTTTGCCAGCGGTTATTAGCTCAGCTTTCTGCCGCCAGAATATCTTTATGCACTTTGCACTTTGATCTGTGAAAAGTCCCGTTTAGAGAGGCCAGCGTTGGCAGTGCAGTTTTGAACTTTTACATAGAATGAATTTGCATGCATATTCCAGATGAATAATACCTTGGTGAGATATTTTTCATGTTGTACGTCCTCCTGAGGATATTATTTATGTTTATTCATGAAATAACAATGAGCTGTATTTTAACTATTCCAATTTATTCAATCAACAGCGTCCCTGTAGAGAAAATGGTTACCAACCAGTGATTCTTGAAAGCTGATGCACACATAATTGTGAATATGAAAATGCCCCTTTTTATGTAAGAAATTACTCCACAAAAAGCACTCTCAGTATGCTATATATAGAGCTCCCAATCTGACTCCTCTGCAGCTAAAATGATCTTTGTCATAATCAGAGATGGGCACAAATACATCAAAATACTGGCTCATCAAATGTATTTAAATGAAATACTGATATGGAAAATGTATTTCGTTAAAATGCAAGTAATTTCTAACACAAAAATACATTCTTTATACACTGATGCCAATATGGGCGTGAGCTTGAAGATGAGATTCAGGGTTCAAAGTTCATCTTTATTATCCCCAAAGGGCAATTTGTTGTACAGCAGCAGTACTAACCACATAACTAACACCAGACAGTAAATACAATAAACACAACAGATACAATATACAATCACAGTGTGGTATTTCAGAGATGAAGATGAGCTCTGTTCATTTCTCACATCATAGATTTAAAGTGGTCAGTCGGGATGCCTTGAAGGTGGGAGGCTATGAATTCAGGGATGCATGCTGGGTGGTTTCAGCTCGTTTTCACCAGAAGAATGGCTGTTTGCCCTTCATGGAAGCAGCTTGTTTATGTTCATTGTTAGGTGGCGACCTCTAGTGGCTGTAGTAATTATAACAGGAGCAGTATAAAGAGCGAGAAAGCCCGCGTAGGGAGGGATTGGTCAAACAGACACAGGACTTAAATTCAGGAGAATTTCTTCTGGGGTTTGTGTCCTGTGTAAACCAAAAGTCAACACTGAACTATTAAAAGTTACTTTTGTTACGTTATGTCAGTGAATTCATTTACATATTTTAACCCAGACCATGATCTTCTCCTAAACCTAACCAAGCAGTCCTGGTGCCTAAACCTAACCAAACCGCTGCTTTTTCAAGTTAATCTCGTATTAAACATGGTGTGACTCATGCCACGTGATTAACATCACATTCTCCGGTACACTGGAAATCAACCTGTTCTGTTATTTAGATATAAGGATATGTTGGTGGTTTCTAGCTAGTCAGTATATTTGACAGTCGTACAGGACATAATGTGTTTGTTCTTTTCTTCTGTTGTATTTTAGTGTCACTCAGTAAGTTTTTCTTAACAGCAACATCTGATCATGTTTTGATTATATATCTTTATCTGTGGGGGAATTTGCACCAAACACCAAAGAAGCTTCTTTCTGATCACAAGGAACACAAATAAGAAACAGTAGTTCACAATGACCCACTGTGATTCGGCTAATTCTTGAGTTTTTAACTCTACACTTTAAACCTGGAGATAAAAACATGTCTTCTTGGAGAAAAAAGTGACATATTAAATGATGTATTTTAAATACACAAATACAAATGACATCTTATTTTTTCTACCTAGCAAAATACAAATTATGAAATTCTCAAAAGTGATTAAATACACATTTTTAAAATACATTTAATTGAAATACTGTCCGTCTCTGCTCATAGTGCTGCTGGGTCATTTTTGGACTCGTCTCCTGCCTGCAGCCTGCAGCTGATGTGCTGTTGCATGGCTGTCAGCTGCTCTGTGGCCATAAATACACCTGCTTACATCTCCGGGATTATCAACCTGTCCAACCTCAGCTCATACAGCTTACTATTGGCTGTCTATTAATTTGCTTCCATGGGCTGCAGGTAGATAATGCAGACAGCATTGTAAACAAAACCTGCATTTTTTTGCTATTATTTTGCATCAGCTCAATTTTAGGACTTAATCAAGTCTTTTTTATTATTTATTTTTTTTACAGCGTGTCCTCTAAAAGGCAGGCAACTTGGCAGCGGCTGCCTCGTGCCTGAGCTCAATCTGCTCCTCAGTTTAGTATATAGCATACAAATAGCCTCCCCCTAGTTCCTGTATATTATCTTAAAATGTGTGTCCACATTGTTTTAAAGATTTTGACGCAAATAAAACATGACAGAGCCATCAACAAAGGCTATTTTGTCTGCCAGTCAATGGAGCTCCCACTGTAATTGTCTATGACAAAAACAGATTCTGTAAAATTAGCCCCTGAATTACGTGGGGGGAAGTAAATAGTTTGTGATTTATCATACTCTAGGTTGGAGGTAGAAAGCCCCTTTTGTCAGGCCCTGATGGAAGAAATCTCTCCAGCAAAAAGGGGAAAACACTAAAAAAGGTTCCATGCATAGTAATAACATTCATCCATATTCCTCCTTAAGTCAGTATAAAAACTATGAATAAAAAATGTCTCTAATGGTAATGACTGTCAGGCAACAGTAGCAGTGAAATCCAGCCTTTTCGGACGCATCAAGTCACGCCTGGCTCGCCCCACTCTCTACCGCCGCTGTGTATTATTGCAATTTATTATGGCAAAAAATGAAAATGTAATGGGAGGCAGGGAAGAGTCATGCTTGAAAATGTCAAACTACACAGTCCCTGATTGTTTTTAACCAGTCCCATTCTGTTGATTAGACTGCCTACTCTGTCTCCCATCATCCCACAGCTTCTCGCCAAAAGGTTGAGAATGATTACAAGTTCACAGATGCATTCTCTCATTGTGAAGAGAAAAAAAAAAAGCTATTAGAGAGTAATTACTTCAGCTATTTTGTCAACCCTTCTCTTTAGAGACTTCCTGAGCTTTTAGTAAATCATTGACTCTTATTATCTCTACATTTTCTTTTCCAAAAAACGACTAACCTTTTCTTTTTTCCTGCTCTCTGTCCTTTTTAAAAGTTGAATTTGCATGCATGACTTTAAATTCTCTCATCTTTCAGGGGCCGGACGTCGTCGTGGACGTGAAGGTGATTGACATTAAGGACGCGTTGCCAGAGGGCTTCACACCTGTGGAAGAAACAATGGACACAAGTAAGTAAACAGTCAATACCGACCACGGGCTCGCTCCCCTCCTCTTCTTCTTCTTCTTGTGTTTTTTTTTCGCTCTCCGACCAGCTTATGCGGAGGTCCTCAGGGGCAGCTTTGCTTGAGATAGTGAATGTTTTATGGGTGCAGGTTAGCTTAATTTATGGCAGACTGTGGGAATAAAATAAACATTTTGCCCTGGAGGTACAAGAGAAGAGAATCATGAGTCATTGTTTATCTCAGCTGGAGCTGTGCTTTTCTTTATGAGGGGCTTATTTATTTATGTATTTATTTGGGGAGAGGACGAGTGGATGGGGGTTATCTAATATTAATGAAATGCATTCCCCAATGCTTTAGTGCTTTTTGAGTGCTATGTATTTCCCCCTCACTATCCATGCCTTGGAAATGTAATAATATTTTGGTGTGGGGAGTGAGGACAGCTTGTTTATTATTTTTATTATCATTGCATTTACACTGCACTTTCTAGTGTTGCAGGGGAAATAAATGAGTGAGGCACGGATGCAATATAGGGAAGCATGGCGATGTTTTTTTCTTTTTTGCCAGAATGAAGAAAAGAGATTATGTTTTGTTTGGCTATGTTGTAATTTAATGTTTTATTACTTTATGTGAATCCATGTTTAATGTATACATGTGACATTATGTATGAGTTTCTATCTGGAATATCCAGTTTAAATCCCTGCTGTGCACTAAAGCTGATGGAGTATTCACTTGCTTCTGTCATTTTACCTACTAAAATGATAAAAATGATAATAACACATGTGGATTTTGTGGCTTTCCTCTGTCCAGTTATTTCCCTTTGAGCACAGCAGAGGCTGATATTAGCTCATCTCTTATTCTGAGGCTTCTGGTAATGACTAAATAGCAAAGTATAAGTGGGATTTGTGAATATAGATTTCTCCTAGAGGTTCAAAATGTCTATAGGGGTTGTTTTTTTTTTAGCTTGAGATGACAGAATTGGATACGCGACCGCCAATTCCTGTCTGACAACCTCATGTATACCTGACTCATCAGAGGAAACTGCCATGAGGAAGAGGAGGCTCTGTGTGAAAATCAGCCCTCGTGCGGCAGCCGAGACGGCGGTATATGACATCCAGATCGTCGCAAAGTCCAAGTACCATCTTGTTAACTACACCTGTATAGGGTGAGCTGTTTGGCACCGAAAATAAATGAATTCATGATGTTTTCTATCTTCTGTCAATCAACATAAACTCTAATTTGCATGAAGGATTACTAACCTGAGGTCTCATTACAGAAAAACTTCCAAAAACTGCTTGTCTTACGCTAACTTAAGATTAAAAGAGAGGAAAAGTCTGTAGAATGGAGACTGTCTGTATCCTTGACAGCCGCTATCTCACTTCACTTTCACTGGCTAGCTAACTTGTTATGATGGACAAGAAAAGAAAAGTTCAATTCTGGCTTTGAGTCAAGAGACGGTGATCGTGTTGGTGGAGCAGAGGATCATCATAGTAGTGTTGATCAAATTCAAAATTAATCATCTTGGCAGTTGATATATGCCTGGTAATACATGGTCCAGGAAATTTAAAGCGTAATTAAAGCTTCATTGAAAAGTTTGATCAGCCTTTCAATCATGATATTTTAGTGTTCGTGTTGTTCTCCATCTTCAGTATCTATGCTGTCCTGACTTTGACTTTCTGCTAAAATTATAAATAAAGTTTCCTTGCAGTGGCAACACTGCACCGAAACTAGCATGTTTTGACTCGTGATGGCACCTGATATTAGCAACTTTGCATACAGCAGTTTACAGAGGCATGGTAACAACAGTAGTTGAGGTGTGGTA
>JAJHUR010139549.1:0-13276 GCA_027495735.1 Lutjanus campechanus
GGGGCGAGGTTGTTTACGGTGGAGACACTGGAGACACAGTGTGTGTGTTTGTGTGTGTGTAGTAGTTAACTTTGTCCAGCCTGACAAGAATACTAAGTGTGTATAGGAGATGCAGCTGCTGTGTGGGTGAGCTCTCTCCCTCACCGTCTATCTATCTTTCCATCTTCCCTCGCTCTTTTTTTCTTTCCTACCAGCAAACAGTTGGTTGGGTGAGTGTTCTGACTGACGGGCAGGATTTCCAACCATGTGTGTTTTCCATCTGACTTCTGAAGGCTATGATTGGCTGTAGGGGTTCCCAGGCAACCCAGGGTAGCCAGGGTAACAACTTTTTTTTCTTTCTAGGAAACTCTCACACGCTCTTTCTTACTATCTGTCTTTTCTTGTCTACACTCTTAAACAAAAACAGCTTCAAAAGGGTTCCTCCTGAAGGGCCGAGGTTCCACCCAGAACCATTTACTTCTGAAAACCCCTTTTTCGAAGAATGGGTTTGTTAAGGGTTCTATGTAAAACTAGGAGTTCCATGAAGAACTCTTTACATCCAAAGAACCCTTTTTAGAAGAAAGTTTGTTGAAACCCATAATTAAGGGTTTTATGTAGGGGTTTTGGTAGAACCCCCTGGTTGGGCTCTGGATAAAACCCTTGAAAAATAAAAAAGGTTCTCTGTAGATCCAGCTCGGTGGGTTCTAGATAAGAAACTTGGAATATAAAAAGGTTCTCTGTGCAAACCACTGAGTGTATTCTAGATTAAACCCTTGGAATATAAAAAGATGCTTGATAGAACCCGTTTTGGTGGGTTCTAGATAAAACCCTTGTAATATAAAAAAAACGGTTCTTGATAGAAACCTCTGGGTGGGTTCAAGATAAAATCCTTGGGAGTATAAAAAAGTTCTTGGTAGGACCCCCCAGGTGTGCTCTGGATGAAATCCTTGCAATATAAAAAGTTTCTCAGGAGGAACCTCTGGGTGGGTTCTTGTTAACTCCCTTAGAAGTTGGCAAGGCTCTGGACAGAACCTCAGGATAGGGTTCTGGGTGGAACCATTAGACCAGAGAGGGGTCCTCTGTAGAACATCTCAAAGGAGTTTGAGAGGAGTCTCGTTGGAACCTTTTGCAGAAGGTTCTAGGTATAACCCTTTATGTTGGGTTCTATGTAGAACACTCAAAGGGTTCCAAGTAGGTTCTAACAGGGACTTCTAAGCAAACAAGCAAATAGGAACACACAGATGATGTGAAAGGTTCATATACATTCATTATCCACACGCACATTTTAGTTCGACTGATAACTTTAGCTGATGTTAAAGTCTGCCTGTCACGTGCATATTGTGTACATGTACACAAACGTGTGTGCACAAATTCCTACACACACATCTGCCCACAAGCCAAAAGCAAAAAAAAAGTGTGCTCCCCCCCCCCACACACGCAAACACAAAATAAAAGTGCATTTAGGGATTTTCGAGTCAGCTGAGTGCATCTTGATTGACATCAACTGTCAGTTGGTAAAATCTCTCTCTATGTCTTTCTCCTCCAAAATATGCACTCTGAGGCTCGCTCTGCGGTGCGGTGTGTGTGTGTGTGTGTGTGGGTGAGTGTGTGTGCGTGCATGTGTGTGTGAATGACGTTGATTGTCAGAGCACCTTGGCCAACCCCTGAGGCTTTTTACTTGTCAAGAAAGGTGTCTGGCTGCATTTTTCATAGAGCGGGAGGGCATGTTTTTCCGTGTGTGCCACCGTTTCCTTTTGTTTCGTGCCATTTCTCGCCCCATTTCTCTTCGTCTTCCTCCTCCTCTGTGTTTCTCCTCTAACAATTCTCCCTCTCCTCTTTCCACTCTACTTTTGTGTCTTTCACTCCCTCCTCCTTCAGTTTCCCAGCTTCATCACCTGTCCGTCTCCTCTTCTGTCCTCCCAGGAATTTTCCCTGAATTTCACATCCTGTGTTTTATCCATTTCACTGATGTTCTTATCTACGCTGAGTGAGAAAGAAGTTGGTTCATACTATGTCTGTCACGTCTGTCATCTCTCTTCATTTTTTGCTATTCCTCCTCTTTAAATGAAAACTATGCAATGCATTTACTGCACTAAGTCATAACTGACCATGATGTGTCATCAGAGATTAAATAAACATGCTAAATTGAAATATGGCTTCTCTAACAACAACGCTCCGGCCACGTTCTCCTTTGAAATTTCCATTCCAGTACAGAACGTCTGTTTTTGTTTTGGCCTGTATGAGTCCACACACTTCCTGTTACATGTTAATTCACTTTACATGGAGCCAAAATTAATGCAGAATGTTCATCAAATGAGTTAGTGTCTGTTTATGAGTCATAGAAGACCATTAATAATCTTTTGGAGGAGTATATGTTTATAATGGTTTAATTGAGCAATACGTTAATGCAGTCTGGCAAACACGAAGACAGATCGTCATTGAACAGCAAGTGTATTTTCAGAGCGGACAGAAAATTGACAGATAGAAACAGCTGATTAACTTACAGTGTAGGACTCAATGTCATTTATCTTTGTCAAGGTATAATGTTGCCCTCGCCTTCAGTTTGTGCAGGTTTAGTAGCCTTGGAACCTGCAGATAACCTACCCAAGCTTTGAGTCTGGGGAGGACATCGCGGAGGGAAACAGCTCAATCCAATATTTTGAATTTGGACTGCAGTCATTTTTGAATGCTAGGGTGTTATATATTTCATTTTTAAATGTCCAGAGTCAAAGATTTAAAGAGGAAATATATTGGCAAAATAGGGCAGGAACCTTAAAAACATAGGTCTGGCTCATAGTCACCATTCCGGATCATCCCTAAAGTGCTGGATGGGGTAGAGGTCAAGTCTCTCCAGGCAAGATCTTCTATGTCGACCTGGGGACCAGGACAGGGCCTTTCCCAAACTGTTGCCATAAAGTTGGTAGCACACTGTTCTCTCTTTCTCTGTATACATATATATATATCATTGTATGCTGCAGCCTTAAGAATTCCCTTAACTGGAACTAAGGGGCTTGCCAAACAATGTACATTGTTGTTTGGAGGATTTGACGTAAAGGTCTAAATCCGTTAAAACGTCACAGCGGTTTGTAGAGATTCTCTCACCGCCTGTTATCCTTCCTTTCTTGGGTTTTTACTCTGAAAATCATGTCCTCCATTCCTCTCCCACTATTTCTCTTCAGCCCTGCCGGCCTCCTTCTTTGCCTCCAGTATTATATCTTCTTTAATGTCTCTTTCACTCTTTTTAGACTCTTATTCCCCCTCCCTCTGTCGTTCCTCATCCCTAAGTCCCCGATCACTCTTGCTCTTACTTCTCTTACTTACAGCCCCAGGCACTTTATTCTTGTCTGTGTGTGTGTGTTTTTCTTTAATGTGGGTGGTGTGTGTGTATGTGTGTGTGTGTGTGTGACATCACACAACATCGAGGGAGAAATCAAGATTGCCGTTGGTGAGCAGTTTTAATGTGCGGAGCGTCGACTAATTGGCACAATGATGGGAGATGAGAGACGGGCATCAGACTGATGTCACCCCAGAGGGGGGAGAGAAGAGAGAAAGAAAGATTGAGGGAGATAAAGAGAGAGAGGGAGGGTCGGTTTAAAAAATGCAGAAAAGGACAGAAGGAGGGAGAGTGAGAAAGGAAAAGAGGTAGGTGGACAAGGAGGAGACAGCGACGGAGAGGAAAAGGAAACAGGAAGAAAAAAGTTGAGGGGAGGGCAAGAGAAACAGGTGGTAACGAACAAGGACAAGAGACATGGAGAACTGAAAGGAAAGAAAGAGTCTCTCTCTTTCTTTCCTGATGATAAGATGATACAAAAGAAAAAAGAGAGTGGGAGGAAAGAAAAAATAGACAAGGTGGGAGGTTAAGAGTGATTGCAAATGGAAAGGTAATGAGGAAAGGAGGTACTGCAGAGAATGAGGGAGGACGAAAAAAGAAAAAACAAAGGACTGAAGCAAGCATGTGATACATAGACAAAGAGAGGGAAGGACTGGGGTTCTACACAGAACCATTTGCTTCTTCAGAACCACATTTTTGAAGAAAGTTCATCAAGGGTTCTTTGTAAGACTAAGCAGTCTTCTAAAGGATTGTTGAAATCCTTTCAGAAAAGACACTTTGTATGAAAAGAAAAGGGTTTGTGTTAGAATCTCCTGGATGGCTTCTAGGTGTAACCTTGAAAGGGTTTGAGAAGATTCTAGATAAAACCCTTGGAATATAAAAGGGTTCTTGGAAGAACCCCCGAGGTGGAATATAAAAATTTGGGTAGATCCCCATGGGTGGGTTCCAAATAAAACCTTTGGAATATAAGAAGGTTCTCAGTAGAACCCCTTGAGTGAGTTCTTGTTAGCATCATTAAAAGGGACAGTTTTGGATAGAACCTCCAGAGAGGGTTCTGAATGGAACCATTGCATTATAGAAGGGTTCTCCTTTGCTTGTAGAATATGACAACCCTACTTTAGTTCCTGCTCACGGGTAAGAGAAAACCTGATATTTTTGGTTCCAGCTGGGAACCAACTTTTTGGGTTCCGAACCAATTTATTTTCGGTCAAAATGCTCCGAATGGGTCAAAATTAGGTTTTGAAACTCGAACATAACTTGCTCCATGTTTGCAGAAAAGGCCCAGAAGAGAGTTCTGGGTGTAACCATTGCAGCATGGAAGGATTCTCCTTTAGGACCTCTCTGTTTCTGGGTGAAACTTTTGGCAGAACCCTTTATGTTGGGTTCTAGGAAGAACTGTCTTAAATAGATTCAAGTGGAACCATTATAAACCGGGAACCAAACCGAGTTCTCCAATGGGGAAAAGCCAAAGAACACTTTATGGTTCTAGTTAGAGAAAGAAGGCGTGGGCAAAAGAGGGAAGGGGGTTTAAATTAGATAAGAGGAGGAAAAGAGGGACGAAGCAACACACAGAGGGAAAAGGAATGGAGGCAAAGAATAAGGACAGAAAATAGAGATGAAGAGAATTTGAGAAAAGGAGGTGAGACATGGGAGGATGCAGTGGGATCTTTTTTTTTTCCTATTAGAGAGACAGAGGCAACAGCAGTGAGCGATGAAGAGATGGAGAGTGGGTGGATTGAGAGAACAATTTCTTCTAAATGTTCTCAAGAGAGAAAGTGACAGAAAATGAAAGAGAAAGAGGGAGGAGAGACGCTCTCCTTGATGGACAGGTGGAGCTCAGAGCGAAGTGGAAAAAAAATAAATTAAAAAAACCTAGCAGGATTATCCAAGACAGGCAGAGAATGAGAAACAGACTTTCATCCATGAGATCAAACTACAACAAACCAGCCAAGTCCTCTAAAATGTAAATGAGGAGCTTCTTTCCAGTATGAGACATCCGCCGCTTGAGAAAAAAGAAGTGACACCTACTCTCAAAAAATGACTGACAGCAATGAAATTAAACAAATTACAGGACTTTGTGAGAACTGCAGATAACTTAAATCCTTGATTGACAAAATATCACTTTCACATATCCTTACTGAAACAGTATATAATGGAGATATTGAATTTAGAGAATGAATTATTCAAATACTGACATTCTTATTTATGCCGAGACGTGGCTGAGCAGTCTATTCGGAGTCAAATGACAACCAGCCACGGTGGATTCACTGGTCAATTTAATTTCTCCGTCGCCAGTGCAGCTATACAAACATAAAAAATAAAAAAAAAACAGCTGATGCAGGACCTTTGTAGTCCTTTTGTGTTAAAGGACACGTGTCCTTCAACCACACCGGGCTTGGGTTCAAGCTGATGTCAACAAACATTCAGCCTACTGATGAGTCCTTGAGGACGGCACTCATAGTCCACCAGCTCCGGGGCAGCTGCTGTGTACCTGACCCTGACCACTAATTTCCCAGGGAAGAGAAGACGAGAAGACACAGCTAAGACGGATCAGAGAGACGGTTCTCAGCAGAGACATGACAGCACGGGTCTTTTGTCCAACCCATACACATTTTCAGTCGGGCTAACAGTGTTGGGCAAGTTAATAGACATTTAGACTACTTATGGGTTACTTTCACCAAAATAACCACAGTCAAATAACAATGGAAGAGGTCTATGTTGTTTTATAATGATATCCCAAATACCCTTACAGTATATTACAACACTTACGGTAAAAAAGATGTGTCAATCATTCCACGCAGCCTCACATCTAAGCTGTGTCCCACAGGCGTAACCATGACCTGAAGCGTTTATTTAAACTTCAAGTCCATGTTTTTGACAATACACACATAAACACGAGGTTGATACTCAATAAAAAGACACTGAATAGATATATTTATCTACACTTTGCAGCCTACTGTAGGTGGAGCAGAGTGTGCTGCTCTCTGGCTCTCTGCTCTGGTTTGAAATATATGTTAAAATATTGAAGCAAATCTCACAACAGTCCGCATTTCCCATCATGCCTGTAGTACTTTGTTAAGTTTGCTGCTATATCTTCTTCAATGCATATGCTACTTTTGGTGATTCATGTTGGTAGTTGTCATTTCTGAGCTGGATTATAGTTTTAATAATTAGTGAGGTGGCCCACACATGCACACACACACCCCCACATGCACTTCTAAAATGAAACTGGCACCCTTGGTAAAGTGGTACTTGACATAGTAAATGTAATATTATTACCTAAATCCTCCTAGTGTTGCATCTGTTACATTCCTTTGTTATTGCTAAAAGTAATTACATTACTGTAACATGTTACCCGCAGCACTGTTGGTTTTGTATAGACAGCTTAATGCTGCTGTAGTGTCTCTTTTCTGTTTGGAGCAAAGAAGGAATAACTGTAACGTTATACAGCTCCAAGGTCTGCAGAGGGAGTGGGTGGGGTGAATGAAGAAGTCAACAAAGCATTGCACTTTGACATGGGAGATGTCTATTCCAGCACATCCTTATACCTAAATGACATAACAGGTCAACTGCCAAGAACTCCCCAAACAACATATTGGACAAGTGGACTCCACCAGCAGCAACAAGCTTACTGGACCTTTCCAGTACATCATCAAGGTTGTAAAATGATTACAGTTTTGTTTGGTTTAGGAATAAACAATACCTGGGTTTGGGAGAAGTTTGTGGTTTGGGTTAAAAATAAGTACATTATGTACGTGATGTGACAGAAGTGACTAACCCACACGTGGAAGTCACAAGAAAACTTAAACTTAGGATTGACTTTTCGTTTCACACAGGACTACAAACTCACTGTTTTTTCTGAGCCATCCATCCATCTCTCTGCAGACTTTGTAGCTTTAAAACGTCACAGTATTTCCTTCTTTGCTCCCAACATTGAATAGGTCCTACATGGCTTCTTCACTTCAACTTAAACGTGCCATTTTTTCCCCAAGCAGCACTTTTACTGCAAATGTTCGCCCTAATCCATTTGTGCTTCTATCCTGTATTGTGCATCACTAATGCAAATATCTTTTCTAAATCTAGCAAACCATTCTGTTAGGTAGGAAGTCAGAAAAACAATAATTATTTCATGAATCAGTTTCTCTGTTGGACACGTGCAGAGAAAAATATATTTATTGGCAGAACGTCACGAGTTTTATGAATGTGTGTCCATTTTTTATGCCTGACTTCCTTATCAAATCATCTGGGTTAGGGTGGCTGCCACCAGCCTCCCCACCAGCAACCCCCACAATGCTCCAATCCATGACCCAAACAAACCTCACACTGATTGGATTGACTGAGATCCAATCAAATAAGGAATTCTTATGTGACCGGATTTAGGGTCTGCACATATACAAAAGCACACGCATACACACGGCTGGCGAGCGCAAGCGAAAGCAAACACACACTTTTAAACACATACTCATCCACTCTCATGCACGCTTGTTCAATCATGCAAGAACACCTCCCCACTCACACCCACTCGCACACAGTCTCTCTCCGTGTGAGTGCATTGTGGGAAATCTGCCTTCTGGAGGAGGATATTACATCACGGCATCAGCCAGCTTGCCCGGCCCCGCTCGCCAAACCGAGTTACCGTGGTTACGGCAGTGGAAAATTAAAACAACCCTCACAGGGGTTCAGAGTATTATGGAAATTCAAAAGCCGAGTTCAAGTTGTGAATGAGTTATGAGAAGGAGAGAGGTGGTGGAGGTGGGCGGGGTGTTGTTATATTTGCAGACGGTATAATTGCCAGGCAAAGAGGGGAGGCAAACAGACAGATGGATTCTGGGAGTGAAGATTCTTTTCTTTATTTTCTGATAAGAAGTGACATGACATTCACTTTACTGACACAGGGCCTTGAGAGGGGAGGCTCATTCAAACTGCTCCTGCACCGAACTGTCGCAACTTTAACTTCACCTCATTTACAGATGCTGAAACATCTGCTGTGACATCACTGATTAGGGTGTGACAAAAAGTACTTGAAAGTGTCAAATTAGAGAGGTGTGAACCAGGTATGTAACGCTATAATGATTTGCATTCTATCAATGACAGGAAAGGCTCTCAAAGCTTTGAAAATCTCTTTTTATCCTTTCACACTGTTACAAATTAGCCTGGAAAATAGGGAGGCACCCGAATCCATATACATTAAATGCTATGCAGGAAAGCAAAATAATGCAATGGAAAAAGTTATTTCTTCTGTCCAAAGCTGCTCATTATTATTCAGAAAAAGTCAGCTCCTGCTCCTTAATCAATCACTGATTTTAATGCACCAAGACTACTTCTTCCAACTGATGGATATTTTTATAAACTTGTATATCTTGACTGTAGAGTCTCAATTTCCAATGCAAAATAGAATCTTTTGATTTTTATTTTCAGATTTTTTTAATATCCCCCAGTGAAAGGGGATAGTGGTGGTGAGCTTCAGACAAACTTATTTAGCGAGAAATAAAAAAGAGGGAGATGAAAAGTACAGTTTGAGGATGCGGCCAGAGTACCCTTGACACTCACCCCATTGGCTCTGCTCATGGCCTGGTAGTAGATGCTGTAGCTTTTGGCCGGTGACAGCGGAGGGTTCCAGAAACCGCCGTAGCTCTTGTTGTCTCCCACTGTGAATGGCTGCACGACTGTGAGGCTGGATGGGGGCAGCTCAGCAGCAATGTAGTAGGGCGAGTCCAGGATGGAGGCGTTGCGGAAGCTGACGGGGGCGGAGAAACACTCGGGGGCTTCGGAGGCGGCGCGGCGGGTCTTGGACTTGCGCTCCTCCTTCACAACGAGCTGGTAGGAGCTGGAAACACAAATAAAATTCTATTAAAGTAGCCATATTATGATCATTTTCAAGCTCATACTTTTATTTTGCATTTCTACTAGAATAAGTTTATATTCTTTCGTTTTAAAAAAAAGAACATAATAAGATAAAATAATCATAATTATTCCCACAACAGGGAAATTTGTGCTGTTTCAGCAACATAAAGGATAGAAAAAAAGAAAGAAGCATCAATTAGAAGCAACAAATATTAAATAACTAAAAAAGCAAGTGATAAATAAGATGAAATAAAGGTATAATAAGAATTTAAACTAGAAACAGACACACTTGAGATGATGTTACACCACAGCAAAATATTGTTATTGTCATACTGGCCATAGCTGCAGCACATCTGTCTGAAACACTTCAGTGTAGCTCCTGTCTCTTTAAGGCCCTGAGCATTTTCCAAATTCTGTCCCAAACTAGCTCCAGATTATGCAAATATGTCATGAAGTAACAGAACAAAAACTGGATTTTAAATGAAGTATTTCAGGCAGTTCAGGTGGAATGTTTTGTGGAGAAGTGAGTAACTCCCTCTGGCATGTACCTCTGGCAAAAAACCCCGAAAGCATAATATGGCAACTTTAATAAGCATAATCCTGCAGATGTATGGTTTTGGGGGTCCAGTTTTGACTAATTTAAAAAAAAAACATCGTTATTTGGAGGACAGATGTATCAAAATATGGCACATATCTATCTAGATTTTGTTTGGAGCGAGTCTCAGTGTTTTGGAGACATAGGCCATTATATTGTCTCTCCAACACAATGGGACTAAAACACACTTTGTGGGGCTTAAAGCACCAAAAAAAATAAATTTCAAAAATTCAACACCAGTGTCTCTTTCCAAAAATCATTACCCGGTAACTCAAGATAATCCACAGACCTTGTTCTGAGCAGTTTAATATAGGAACTACTTTCTTAGTTCCTGTAGATTCTGCATGAAACTGCTTAGAACAAAGTCTGTGGATGATTTTTTGGACATTGGTTCTGAAATTTGTGCCATTTAGTCCCATTATACTGAAGA
The DNA here is from genome assembly GCA_027495735.1 of Lutjanus campechanus. Taxonomy (NCBI): domain Eukaryota; kingdom Metazoa; phylum Chordata; class Actinopteri; order Lutjaniformes; family Lutjanidae; genus Lutjanus; species Lutjanus campechanus. Next base: position 10,180 of record JAJHUR010139549.1, read on the forward strand.
GAAGACAGACGTCTCCACAGGCTGATATCTCTATAAATTGCACTACAGGCCAAGAGAAAATATGAACTGTCCCTTTGGGCCTGTCTGTAAATGTTATTATATAGGTGAGGTGGGGAAATGTGAGGTTTTACCTGCCATTAAAGTTAAATTGGTCGGATTCCACAGATCTACAGGGTTTCAGTGGGTCCAGATGCAACACTTGTCTCTGTCATTCGTACTTGGGCGCATTTTTACATTGAATATCGCCTATTTCCGCTAAAACAGTGATTTGTTTGATCTGCCAGTTGTACTTAACTTTAATTTTCAGAGTGCTTTATGTCCGTTTTGGCAATTACAGCATTAGCAGAAGAGGGCCGAAGTCTGTAAAGAATTCTCAGTAAAATGCCTGCTATCCTTTAAAAAAAAGGGGGATATTATCTCTTCCAAGGGTCACTGTCTTTTTCCTAATGGTAGATATACTTTGGAAGCAAACTTCAGCTTAACTTAAGAAAGTAGCTGGCAGATCATTTCTTGTGCTGACTCAGCAACAAAGTATGAATTAAAAGTGAAAAGAGAGAGATGTGTGCTTGAGTGTGTGTGTGTGTAAAAGAGAGCGTGAGAGTTATATCCTCCTTTGCATACATGTGTGTTGTTACGCACATTAATAAGTCTCTCTCTGCCCAGTGTGTGTTTGTGTGTGTGTGTTCACGTGCATGCTAGCAGGTGTGCACGTTCTGACAGGTGTATTCAGGTGTGCTTATATACTTAATACTACTTTGTCTTTCTGTGTGTGTGTGTGTGTGGGCTCTTTCATGTGTGTGTGTGTGTTTCCATTCTGCTCTGAGAGGCTTCATGAATGGCTGAGGGCTCCTTTAGCGGTCAGGACAAACGCAGCGGCCCTCCGCAATTACCTCCGTCCTCCACGCCAAGAACTCACTTCACAATTATACGCAATTAGGGAAATGTATGTTTCTGTGAAGGGGGCCGTGGCCAATTATCCCCAGCTCCCGTTTGGCAGCTTTCATAAAAGATAATTGCTGATGACCAAAGATGAGTCTGTCTCTCTCTCTCCCTCTCTCTCTCTTTCTCTCTGCTCTTCCTGCCTTTCTGGTGAAATATCTGTTTCAAACTAATGGCTTTCAGAGGCTACACAGGGGATGAAGCAGAGGCCGACTACAGGGGGGCGAATAGGGAATTATGTGCGCGTGTGTGTTTTTAAATATGTGTGTGAATTTGTTTCTTAGAGGTGTTCCTATATACAGGCAAAGCCAAGTCAAATTTTATTTATGTACATAGCCCAATATTATGTCACAATTTGCCTCAGGAAGCTTTCAAATCTGTACAATGTGTGACACCATCAGTCGGCCAAGAAAAAACTTCTCTCTTTGTGAGGAAAAAGTGGAGTTTAAAACATGCAAAGTCATCTTGGAAAACGAGAACAATGGAGATAGTGGACTTTTTCAAATTAATAAAATTTTGTGAAAATGGGGACATTTATTCAGACTCGGCTTTGATTAAAGTTTCAGAATTAAGTTTAGGGTGAAGGGGGCATTGAATGGGCTTTCCAAAGTCTGAGACTGTGGCCCTCCCCTCAGACAAAGACCCCCGTAGTTTACTTGCAAGGTTTCGCTCAGTTCCTGGATGTCTATGGTCTCACTATTTGATCCTTTAGACACTCCGTAACTGAGCCAAGACAGCACTGATGTTTGGCATAACTTCAGACTACACCAAATACAGAATAAAGGTTTGTCCAAAGACATTTATTCATTTCTGACACTAGGAAAGTGGAAAAAAAAAAAAAAAATTCCTCAATAATATAACTCTGAAGTACCTCTTTAACCAAATCATACAACTGCATCGTTGCAATTTTTGTCCAGTCACTGCAAGTTTTCGGCAAATTTGACTCAATTCCCAGGAGTTTGACCAATTATAGCAGTCCCCCATGCAAACATCACAATGAAGCCTCACAATGAAGCAACTCAGTGTTTTATTATTTATTTATTTAAATTTTGTGGGTGCTGATAAAAACGTTAGAATTTATGTAATCCTGAGTCTGAATTTATGTAACCCTGGTTTTTGGGAAGGTTTCTTTCTTGCAGAGTGCAGTTTTATTATCCCTGAAACAAGTTGCCTTTGATTTTTAATGATTTATTGGACAATAAGAATAAGAATAAGAATAAGAATAATGGAGGGCCTCTGCAGGGACTGATTTTATCTGTATTTTTCTATAAACATGCAAGGCTTTCTCAAGTGCACATATTTTTGTATGTGTGTGCATATGCATCTATGTTTATGTGAGCAAACATACTGTATGTTGATATCCACTGTTAGCCTTTACAATCATCTTCCTCTGTGTGTGTGCATCCGGGCAGGCTGACTGACGTGCGTATGCGTGCGCACATGTGCGTGCGCGTGCCTCAACCACAACAGCTGCTCCTCTTAGCACCGCCATCACAGTAAACACTCCTCATCTAAGCTCCTGAACTTGAGATGCTCTGATCTCCTCTGAATAAATAAAAAAACAAAACGCCACAAAACATCAGCACGCACATTAACCAACAGATGCCTTTTCTCTGCTACCCCACGTACATCTGTTGGCACTTAAAACATGTAATACTTGCACAAAACACACATAATAAGCAAACACGCAAAGAGGGGGCTTATCCTGGGTTGATAAACACATAAAGATGTTAGTGATTGGAGTGCAGCCTAATTCAAAATGAGATATATTTGCCCTGTGTGGGTGATAAACGGCAAGATATGGTCTGGGATTTACAGGAATTAACACAAAACCACTGACCCACACTCACATTTCACAAGTCCATTTCCCCAAGTCCAAATTGAAGTGATATATATTCTCCGCACACCCTTGTCGAAGCCGTATTTCCCTAAAGGCAACCGCAGAATAATGTTCTCTCCTACCCCAATTAAATGGATGAGATCACATGTTCAAAGTGAACTTTTAATTAAAAAACACGCTGGCTGAAAAAAATGAGAAAAGGAAAAAGGAATAAATTAGCTGTGTCCATTTTAAAACAAAACCAGCGGATGCAGTGGACTTGGGACTGGACGAAGGAAACTTGACTGAGCTGTATGTGTATATTACGCCCTCATTTTT